>JANHGB010015883.1:5368-19356 GCA_026283785.1 Coracopsis vasa | reverse complement strand
ACTTGCTCCAACAGCTCCATGTGCTTATATGGAGGACAGAAACCTCAAAGAAGTGGTAAATGCTCCATGCTTGGCAGTGTTCAAGGCCAGGTTGGACAGAGCCTTGAGCAACATGGTCTAGTGTGAGGTGTCCCTGCCCATGGCAAGGGGACTGGAACTGAATGATGTTAAGGTCTTTTCTAACCAAAACCATTCTGTGATTCTGTGATATCATGACATCATAACTACATGCATAGTTGAACTTAATGAGGTTTGCTCTGGCCCTCTTCTCAAGTGTGTCAAGGTCCCTCTGGATCCCATCCCTTCCCTCCAGCGTGTTGACTGCACCACACAGCTTGGTGTCACCAGCAAATTTGGTAATGACCAAACTACTAAACTGGTGTTTAATTCATTAAAAGAGAGCTGCTCTCTTGGTACTGAGATGGAATGGAGCAGATATTACACCCTGAGTATTCACAGGACATAGCAACATATGCCTTCTGAGAATGGATAGCATAATGGATTATTTGCTATGATTGAGGTTATTCTCTCTCTGAGGTTATTCTCCTGCACAGATCTCACTCATGTAGCAGGCATTCGGTACTTTCTGTAATACAGAAAGTACCAAATCCTTGTACAGAAAGTACCAGATGCTCATCTGACCAGAGTAGATGATCCACAAAAAGACAGTGAAGCATTCACTGACTGCACCAATATGCAGATTTCACCTAACTTTGACTCCTGCATTCTGATCAAACATAGTTAATTTCATTTTCAAACAGAAATTCAGCACTTAAAAGAACACTGAGTTGTAGTTTATGGTATTATATAGGCTAATAAGATTGGCCCATTGCTGAGAAATTTGAAATTAATTCATTTCTAATTCAATTCTCTTTACATAGCGTATGCCCCATTCATTGGTCAATGTTCAACTTAATAATTGCTTATCACTTTGCAGGAATTTCTTATGATTGAAATTCTAAAAACATCTGCCTGAACTATGCCAATAAATCATCATAACATGGTTGGTTTAAAATGCAGCTTCTTTTACTGCTATATAGTGGTTTATTGATAACAGGTTATTTGTCCTGTCAAGGGGGTAAAATAAAAGCACAGTTACTCAAAACTATTTAAAAATCTTTAAAAAGTGCTTCTTCATTCCCAAAGGCTGTGTGCATAAGAAAATCACTTTAAAAAAACCCAACATATATCAACCCTTCACGTATTTCTGACAATGAAATGACTAAACCAGATCAGACACTAAACCAAGGCATTTCAAGCAAAAATATAGTATGCAAAAAAGCAATAAAAATATTTTAAGAGACTTGTGCAAACTGACAGATTTTCGCAGAACAACTAATGTAAAGAAAGATTAACAGAGGTCAGTTTCAGTGCCATTTATTTAGAAAGAAGCATTTGGAAGTGTCAGCCCTGAAGATATTTCAATTATCTCTCACAGACCAAAGCGTTAGTCTTGAAGCATTTTGGAATCTTTCCAGAACATATTTCCACTAGTGGGGAGGGAAGGGAACAGAAGAGAGAAGGGAAAAATGAAAGAAAAAGGAAAGGCAAGAAGTAAGTGAAGAGGGAAGGGGAAAGCGAAAACAGCATCTAATGGGATGTTCTGACCTTCCTGGTGAAGCTTTGACTTTTTTGTCAGTGTTTGCAGTTTGCCATGACTGGTAATAAATAGAAGAAAAGCTTTCTGTCATTATCTTCTAAACTGCCTGAGATTACACTGTGCCCATTCCTGATGACATTTAGGTAATTAGCTAAAGAAAAACATTAGAATTATTGAAATAAAAGGTTGATACCTATAAGAGATATCAACTCTCTTAAATACTCCTTGAAACTAGAATCACAGTTCAAAAGTCAGCTGAAGTGGACTGGAATATGGACATGGCAGTGTATTTTGGCTTCAGAAAAAGACTGTGTCATAGGATGGCTATGAAAGATTTATTTAACTTGCGATTCCTCTTTCTTTAATCACACTCAGGTGTAGGTGTTCAGGATGTATTAGCCCACGTCTCTTAAATTCACTCAGAAAAAGTGGTAAGGAAATAGGCTGCCTACACACCTGTTCACTAGCCCTAAGATTTTGCCACTTTGATTGCAGAGCAAGGAGCTAAGTTCTCCTCATATGTTAATTCTGCACTTGTTATTCAAAAAAAACCAACATTTACATTACTGCAGAGTACTTCTACTCATGCATATATTATTACTTAATACTGCGGAAGTTCCCTTTATGTTTTTAACTTATTATGACACTAAAGGTATTATCTAGGGGGCACAGAAAATTTACCCATACCAGAAAGTTTTGGTACTCGTTGTTTTTGTCTTATTTTGTGCTAGCCTAAACCCATAGCAAGGATCATGCAGTGGTGCTTTGTATGCCAACTGCATTTGCATTTGTCCCCCAAAGAATTTTGGGATGTTCTGTATCACAAATTAGTATGAAACAAGGAAAAACAATGAGAATGAACTTAACTGTACTTACAAAGAAGTTAAATAATTTCATCTATTTTTAACAAATTGAGTGTTTTGTGAGGGAATCTCATTAGCCAAACAGATTGAAATTAAAGTACACGTTAAAAGATGAAAGAGATTTGAAAAGGATCTATTGTTTGGTCTTCTAAATGCCCCAAAACCACACTAGATAAGCATTATTTTTTAAATAAGCCCAATGGACTGTTATGCAATATGACTGTTTGATACATACTGACTTAATCTAACCTGAAATTTCCTTAAGCCATATTACAATTAAATACCTTCAGTATCTTCTGTAAATGAGAACCAAAATGTAACCAGGAAAGGAAGACAGTAACTATTGCTTCCATAATATATAACAGTTATGACTACCTTGTGACCTTGGAATTTAGCAGCATCTGATTTTCACATGAGAACTAGGGATGGTACACTACTGGCACTGCAAAATCAAAAATCTGGAGCAGTTCAATTAAAAAAGAACAAAAAAAAAGAAGATATTTGAAACTAAATCTGAAATGCCACAACCAACCCCTACACTGAAAATTAGTTGCAGTAGAAAGAAAAACCTATAAGGATTCTTAACAGTATTTCCTTTACGTCAGAATTTAATTGATCTCTAAAACTCCAGTTCTGAAATCAGTATCTTATTTTAGAGCAGAACACTCATCCACTGCATTGGTTATTTTGGTTCCAACTATAAAAGCTACCTCAGCTCTGTAAAGCAATGATTCCAGTTTGAGTAATGAACGGATTTTCTCCCCTCTCTGATAAACTGCATATTAGTTGATGCCAACAGGCCAGCTAAACCATTGAAAGCCAGAAGGAAACAGCAGTGGTCATTAATGATATTACCATTTTATTTTCTATAGATAAATTTGAGTAGGATTCAAGTTCCTGTAGCTCACCCATTGGGTGTATTTTGCTAGGTGCAGGGGACAAGCTGCTAGCTTCAGTTTGTTGATAACTTTTAGTTTCTTTTCAGTTTGTTTCTTTGATGTGCTTACTTTATGTAAAACTGTTTCAACATGTTTTGGTTTTATTCTTTATTCCTATCATACAGAATGAACAAGACGAAAATTACGCTGACCTAATATTTTCTTTCTCCTTTTACTCATACTTCCAATATATATATACATATATGTCCACATACAAACTGATATAGTATACTGCATAGTTTTTGTTATTATAAAGGGAGAATCTCTGATCCAATATTAAATTCTGTTTTTGCAAACATGCTATTGCATATGGACATCACCTAGAAAAACAACATCAAGTATAGGGTATGGTACAAGAAGCCAACAAAACAGATTTTAAAATTACTACATTGGTATTCACTGAAGATTTGGGGTAAAAGAGCTAGTTTAGATTAAAAACAGGCTTAAATAGAAGATGATCCCTTTATTTTCTATTAATTTATTTCCCTTTGCTATACAGTATCAGACTCTTTGAAAATACAGAATTTGAAAACCAAGGGTAATACTCTCACAGGAATTCAGCTTAAATTTGTGCTAAATGTCCACCTATTCTATATAACTGTTGTACTTTGCTGCTCAGAAATTTTAGATTTGTCTTTAACAATGACCCCATAAAGCAAAGAACATATTATCTATTTAAAAATAGATGAGGCACAGAGAACAGAATAGTAACTTGCTCCAAGTTCAACAGAAGGAATCGAAAATCAAAACACAGGTTATTTGATAAAGAAGACCACAGAATAAAAGATAACTCTCCCTAGCAAGCCTAGGAAAGATTAAAAGTCTCTGATACTTTTACCTGGGGAAAGTTTCCGGCCCATTTTTCATCTGCTTAATTCTATTTTGGATAAACACTTGGATTTCTGAGCACTTACCGAAACCAAATGGAAATCTTGGCTGATCATTCATTATTACCAAGCACCGTATGTTTAATTTTATTTTTGGAATTGTCTTTGGCAATAACACAGTCTGTCTGAAGCTCTGTAGCAAAGACTCAAACCTTAAGATTCAGAGCAGGAGATCTAGTGGAGGAAATGAGCTGCAGATAGTCAACAGAATGTATGATGCTGTGGATCTTATACCTTAGCTTTGCGTGGAGGATGATTTTTTTGACCTGTAGACCACTAAGAACAAGCAGAACTGCAAAGACATACAGAATAAAAGTCTTTGCTATCAGTCTCACACAGAGGTAGAAGTGTTGAAGTTTGGCAGACAAATCTGATAATGTAATTTCCTGCTGTCTAACAATTTCTGTTTCCTCGTTCTTGCAGAAGTTGGCTTTCTTGCTTTTTAAACTTGCTGCTTATTGAGTGTCATTATAAATACGTATTACATATTTTTTTGTCAGGTTCACACTTCAAAGGCACATTTCTCTGCAGTTCCCTCATCACTACTGCCTGCCTTGAGTCATCACAGAAATTCACCTGGCCTTGGAGCCAGGGCCTCCCTCTCCACAGTTACTAACATCATCAAAGCACCTTCCACATGGAGTTTCTACATTTTACTCAAACTATTTCAAAGAGCTTTATCTAGTATACTGGTACCACCTGGATGTAAAAGAAAACTTACATTTGTAGTCACATATGGTACTGTGAAAGGAACCTAGTTAACATACTTGTCCCACACAATTTTTTTGTCTGTTGCCATTGTAAGTCAGGCCCTGCAGAAAGCTCTCAGAGTGCACAAAGCTCCTCTCTACGCTACCAGTGCTACGTGGTGTGGGAGGTTTTGTTTCACTTAAGCCATTGTCAAAGTTGAATGCTGGTGGAAAAAAACTTACTGCTTGCATAGATAGCTTCAGCTCTTTTGCAAATCCACCTGGAGCTTTGCTGTACTGTTGGATTCCTTGAATCTTAGGCAAAAGTGTTAAAACTTTTCCCGGAGGCATGCCTCTAGTATTCCCCTGAACACAGAACTGAGGTTCCCTACGTAGCTGTAATCAGATTACATCAACAGCAAAAATACACCAGACAGTCTTAGCTTTAGCTGCAGCACCACACTAACAAAGCACTGCCAGGATCCAGTATAAAGCTCTACGTGGCACTATGTTGTGCCACAAAACCACACTGCAATGCACTGTAATGAGCTGTGAAAATATAGCCCAAAATGTGGCAACATTTTGGTGAATTATGTCAGAGTTACTAACCCTTGGGCAAAATATCCCATCCTGTTTACTGCAGTTTAGAGTTTTTGGTGAACAATTTCAAAGGATACCTATTACTTTTCATATTATGGAGTGACTTAAAAATTAATTATCATTTACTGTCTAAAATTTAAGCTATGATTAGACTTCACTTTTTCTTTCATTCCACATTTACTACTGTACTTTATTTTTAATGTGCTGTCAGAGCTGTATGACAGTAATTGTACAATAGAGTCAGTTTTAAATCAAATGCAAAACTTGCAGCAATGTTTAAAAAACTTGCTGTCCAAATTCAAGTGAATATTTATGTATTTTATTCATGAGGCATCTTTCACATCACATTTATGACTGTAGTTGAATATTAAAGGTTTCTTGTCAGTGAAATAAAGATAATGCTGAGGCCTATTATCTTTCTTCATTTTCCATTTTCTCTCCCTAGAACAGCTTGAAATGCCTTTCATTGGAGCTACTGTAGTGAAAAATTTGCTGGTTTAGTAATGAATATTCTTTTTTGAATGAAATACAACACCAAGTTAGCACATAGGCTACAAATGCACCACAACACTATTACCTGAGATAAAGTACAAAACCAGTCCTGTATTCTCGGATGCACAAAAATGTTTACCAAATGAACGGATTGCTTAGGCAGATACTGCACACCCATGTCCATGGGAGATAGAGGTGAGGAAAAATGGGACAGATATAAGCTTATTTTTCTTCCTAGAACCTTCAAAAGCTGTAAGAACGTAGCAAATTCACACTACTAGGACTCATTTGTTGATCAGCACTAATATGGTAATTACTAAAGGCAGCAGAGCAGTACTACATACACAGACAGTTAACACAGTTCAGCTAATGAGTTGCTACAGCTTAGCCTATGGATTGATTATACCTATTGATTTCAAGCATCAGTCAACCCCTGTCACTTAGGTAGTACAAACAGTAAATGATGTTGAGAAAAGAAACAAAGTGACAGCATATTCTATTGCTCTTTTATTTTCTTATAATGAAATTAAGTAGGAATAGGAAATTCAGAAACATTTAGCATCCAGTTCAAGACAACACCATAGAGCAAGTCCAAAGTTAAATACACATTTGAGGACACAGGGTTCAAAAAGGTAAAACTAAGAAGAGGAACAACAGTCTGGCAGAGACACCAAGCAGCAGAGTGGGGAAGGGACAGGCAAAATGCCCAAGCAATGGCTGGAGCTTAGGGGACTCCAAAGTGAAGAGCAGTTTGCAGTCCATTTGAGCTATGTCCTTGACACAAATGTTCCAGACAACACACTGACAATTATTACTCTATAAACATTATTCTCCAACACATTGACTATTTGGATTTTGAGGACAGCATAAAATGTTTTAAAATTACTAAGAAAACAGAAAATTCAAGGAAATCACAGTGCTGGGCTGGTAAGAGACAACTGTCAAAATGACTCTGGCAATAATGCAGTATTTTTGGCAAAGTCTAGATGAGCTGCGCCTAAGAACATTCTAGGCCTTGACTGTAGAGCAGTGGTAGAGAATTACAAGCAGAAAATATATGGCAGCAACTAAACTGGGCAGTGACTTCTCACAGGTATTAGAAACAAGAACTACTTTTAGTAGTATCTGACACCTCTCACCCAGAAAGGAAGATGAAAGAAACAAGACTCCCAAAATGCAGCTTCAGCATGGCAGTGCTGTAACTGTTCTGTTTCACTACTGCTTCAGAGCTTCATGCACGGCTTAAAGCCCAATTCTGTACAATCTGTGTTGCTAATAGTTATTTCTTAAGTTTTCTGTTTCTATCTCTTCACACTATTGTGTTAATTTCCTTTTATCTCTTTATGCTGTCCCAGTTTAGATATGAATAGACTGAAGTAGACCAAAGTCATTTTCACCTGCTTCAGCTTCCATGCTGGTCACTTAGCTGACTGAGAGATAAACAAACAATAGCTTCTATTAACAAATATTGATTTTTCTTAAACTGGTTGCAAATTCAACCTTGTGAAAACATTACACCAGTGATAGCATCTATATTAGAAAGTTTACCATGTGGGATTAAAGATACTAGAAGAAATTTCTAAACTAAATCATTGTATTAGTGACATAATAAATTCAGTCATGCTCTGGTTTATGAGTGCTTGGGGGTTTGCTGTGGAGCTTCCTATGCAGTAATTTAACCACAACAGTGGTATTGAAGTAATTTTAAGACCATGATGCAACCTTTTGAAAACAAGGAAAATGAAACTCCCTGCTGAAATAATTGACTTTTCACTGAATATTAAGAGAGTATTTATGCAAAGCAAGCTGGAAAAAATAAGGACAGACTTTTCTAAGGTACATTGAAATATTTTATTCAAAGCATATTTAAATAATTTTCCACTTCAAAAGCAAATATCTGATTCTTCATGTAAACATTTGCTTCTGTATCCAAACATTAGGGAAAAAGTTGCTTTTAAATTATCCTTTAAAGGAAAATTATTCAGGAACTCTTTAGTCTTAGCTATTCCTTCCAGCAACTTGTAAGAGTACTGTCTACTGCTGCTACAAAGTGGCACTGATAAAGAACAGAGAGGCAACTGCCCCACAGGGACAGATGCATTTGTCTGTCCAAAGAGCAGAAGTGCTCATTCAGCCACCAGAAGCACCCACTTCTCTCAGCCCTGATGACGGGTCAGTAGCCCTCAGCCATCTCCAGCGGCTTGAGCACCTACCTCACAGCACCTGCAAGCTGCCAGCAATGACTCTGCATATAAGTGAATTTACTGGCTGACAAGTCAGAGTTCAGCACCATAAGCTTATCCTAGAACATTTTGCATCTCCAAATCACTTTCCTGCTTGATTCCTGATATGTGTGTATATCGTACATAATGTATATTTATACATAACACCTCTAACATGCACTTTCAAAAGCTCCCATATCACCCATCTACTCTATCTGTAGAAGCATTATATCATCTCTCAAGCAAATAGTTAATTACTGAAGAGTTAATTAAGTACTTACAGAATTGAGTAAATGTGTAATTAAGGAGCTATTAAAATGTGCATTGTAGATACAACAACTGCAATGGCCCTCATGGAATCTGGAGTACCTTGACATTATAGTATCCCTAGAGACACCTACTGATGCTGTACATACTTTCTGAACTCCTGTATTTGCTCCAAAAGATGCTGCTGATGCCTCTTCATCCTTGAACTACTTGCACTTACTTGCCCATATCAAGGGGATTTAGCAAAGGGTCACCACTGTCATTATTCTATGGCTAAAAGATGAAGCTTAACATTGCCTCAAAGGGAAAAATAATACCATGGAACAGCGTGTACCACAGTTTCAAAAGGGTATTTTGCAACCCTCCTTAGGTAATGCAATACCTTTAGCTTAAAACATCCACTTGCACATAGCAGTCAGCTGACTGCATAAAATCCACCTGAAGAAATGGCAGGCTTGTCAGATTTGCTTCACCTGAACCAGCACTGCTGAAATATCTTTTTAGAACTCTTAGAAATTAAAAATAACATAAAAAGAATGTGCTCTTCCCCATTGGGCTTCTCAAACTCAGATAGGAAAAAGGGTCAAAACAAAGGAGATACACAAATTCACTACTCTTTATGTGTCAGTCCTGGATTTACATGACTTCATAAACAGTAAGAAGTAGTAGAAACATTGAGAAAAATGAAAGATCCAGACTTAGTAATGTAAGGAGGAAAGTGGAAAAGCAGAACACCTCTCCTTTGACTGCAAAATAGATAGGGAATTTCACCTTCCTTTTCTTTATTTGATGAAGCTCTCAATTCACCATCCTCCTGTGATATTACAGTGTAAGCTCCATCAGCTTATTAAGTGCTTGGACTATATTCTTCCCTAAGCAGAAGAGATGCTGGCAGCGTTAGAGGAAAACTGGCTTCTCTGTAGTGGAGAGCTGGATGTACTAAGTGAAGAGAACAGAGTGACTCATATTGAATCCTTCTCTAAAATGAAATAATTTAAATAAGTCTTGTTTCCCTTTTATTAAACAGGAGAAAATAAGTACTGGTTGATTGTGATTCCTATCCATGATGCTATTTCTAGAATGAGCCCCCATATCTGAACTTAAAGTAAAGCAGAGTTAAGAATACCAAACATCCTAATACCAAAAGAAAGTTTTAGCAGTAAGTAAGTATCAGTAATGGGCATTCCGTCTCACTGCTGCTTTATAATTGACATTAATTCTACTTCTTTAAGTAGTCTTAAAACAAACACAAATTAGTTGCTAAAAAAATAGATGTGGCAGAATATGGATGAATAACATGTTCTTATCACCTTTAACTGAAAATCCACAAGTATATTACCTAATGAAGGGAATAAGTGTTTAACTGAGTTTTCCTGGCATGGATTCAAACAGGTTCCCAACCATCCCCCTTCCCTAGTTTACTCTGATGTGATTTAGTTATTTTGCCATTACAGACAGAAGCAAAGCCTGACCATTTGAGAAAGCACATGAGGACAGAGATTCCCCTAACATTGGTTTATATAGGCAAGGGACAATGTGTGATGTTCTTCCATTTCCTTGCTTTTACATGTTTGTGTTCTGCAAGTGATACAATAGCTTACCAGATGGTAAGGTTGATAAGTAGCATTCTTAGCAATACGCAAACAATTAACCTCTGTGAAATTTTTTTTCCCCTTCAGAAATATCTGAATTGGCAAGTTCTGAAGTTAGGAGTGAACTAAAGGAGAAGAGTGAAACTTTCAGAAGTTTGCAGAAGAATACTTTTAAATTCAAGTGAAGTGTAAGACAACTCCCTGTGATGCCTTATCAGTAGGGCTACAGACAGAAAGAGAAGAAAATAGCCTCAGATCTTACAGAATCAACTGCCCCCACACACACTGATCTGCAGTTTTTTCTCAAAAAGCATGAGCAAAGGTTGCAAATATAGACCAGGAGGAGACAGCTTAATCCAATCACATGAGCATTTTCCTTAAAGAGCAGCAGGAGCAGAAATTTAATGATGTGATGAGATTGCTCACCTAAGTAGGAGGTGAGAAAGTTGAATTCAATCTGAAAAGAATTTTTAGTATTCTACTGCACTCCTTTCTCACTTTCTTCCATAAAGATGTTCCTGAGGCATTACCATACATAATGTATAAATGATGTCTGCATACTATTACATTTATTGCAATATTAAGTATTTTTAAAGTTCATCATATGCTACCTCATAGTGACATACTAGGACAAGATTTAAAATATAGGTCCTCTAGGTGACTCCAGAAGAAATTCTGTTGTACATACAAATGAAGCTGCCAATGTAACCTGAATCCTTGCAAAAGCAAAGGAACTTTACTTTTATCCTATAGATAAGCTTAAATTGCAATGCTTGCACCTGCCTCCTTCATGTCATGGCATTTAAAATCCAATCCCAGAGAAAGGAGTTGGAAGACGGTTTGAATCTGAACATTTTCTCATGACAGTTTAGAGTTTTAATAGAATTTTCATCCAAATTACACCAAGTTTTCCAGCACTGGAGTAGACTTAATTTCAAATGACTCTTCAGCATCCTGATATTGATATAAAACCATAAATATTCACTTTGATTTCAAGGCTTGGTTCAAACAAGAAATTGAAAGCACAATGCATGGGACAGCAACTATTTACATTTTCCTTTTCCTAATAACAACAACCAAGTAATATCATATTAGAATAAAGGTAATAACACTTTGATAATAACAGCCTCTAAAATACAAATTATGTTCATACATTTATGAAAATGTTTATTGCTATAGCTTTTTTTATTAACAGTGCAGTTCACTACCAACACTGCCATATAAACACATGCAAAAGAATCTATACCTGCAAAGTCAATTTAAAAATGCAATATTTAAAACTAAAATACACAGTGTATATCTGGTTGAAAACTTGATTACAAAAAATTTCTGGTTTGCTTCTTGCTTTGTAACCTTTGTGTATTTCTGTAATATGCTCCACTTCTGAAAGGGATAATGTCCACAAACTGGCCCTGCTCCCAAGTACATCATTGCTAAACTTGCTGATTTCCATGACAGCTATTTCTGACTTTCCACACTAAAAACTAAGATCACAATCAGGAAAAAGCTAAAAAATTAAGTTTAGTGGTTCTTCCCACTGAGCTCAGTCAGCTTACCTGAGGAAAAGTGCAGAAGTAATGGAAACTAAAGTAATGGCTTCACAGTTGGCGTCCAATATAGTAACTTGACAACTAAATTCCTCCTTTACATATTTTAAACACTCTATAACCTATACCACGTATCACAACATTAGTTTATATGTGGAAATAAGAGCACCCATTGATTTGAGTCACAAAAACATACTTGTCTTTTTAAAGATCTAGATGGAAAGTCATCATTTGAGGAACTGTTTGTGGAATGTAACTTCGTATGACAACATTTTCTGCGCTTTGTCTTTTATATTAGAAGTAATGTATCAAGCACACACAGAGGAATTATTAAGCAGAGTTCTCTTAAAAAGGGGTAACTTCATTTATCCAAAAAACTGATGAAACATCTCACAGCTTGGAGAAAAGGAAGCTGAGGGGTGACCTCATTGCTCTCTAAAGCTTCTTGAGAAATGGAGAGGGAGGTGCTGATCCCTTCTCCCTGGTGTGACAGAACATGTCGGTATGGTTCAAAGTTGTGCCAGGGGAGGTTTATACTGGACATCAGAAAGGATTTCTTTATTGAGAGGTTTATCAAACCCTGGAATAGGCTTCTTAGAGAAGTGGTCGATGCCTCCAGTCAGTGTTTAAGAGGCATTTGGACAATGTTCTTAACAACATGCTTTAACTTTTGATCAATCCTGAGCTGGTCAGGCAGGTGGACTGGATGATTATTGTACTTTCTTTCCAACTGAAATACTCTATTCTATTCTATCCTTCAGCCAATAGAAAACAGCTTCAAGTCAATTATTAGATCATAATGCTCATTTGGGTCTAGTTTGTGAATTACCACACCTGAAAGATTACACATAGCTTTACATTCATTTCAGCCAGGCTTAAACAATGAAAATGAAAAAGATGAGAAAGAAACTATTCAGGTATAGTTAATACAAAGTTGAGATTAAACACCACTGGCAACCAAAACCTCTCCTGGACACAGCAGCTTGAAGACATATTTCAGCTACATACATACACACACATCAATGCCTAAATGCATCTGGTGAAGTCAGTGAGTCTGTTAAGATGCATGGGCATAAACAGACTAAGAAAAAAGAAAAGAAACCTATGATTGCTTCCACTTCATCTTTTTCTCAGAAACCCAGTATCCTGCCTGCCTGTCTTCTTTTCTCTGCTTTCTACATTCCCAACAGAACACCACAAGCTAAAGTCCAACAGCTTTTCTAAAGCCATCACAAAAGACAGGAACATGTTCTCTCACTTCAGTTCTGAGTGACTATTAAGAATTTGGCCTCCCAATAAAGCAGCAAATCCATTTAATTGGAGTAAATTTCCCAGCACAACACACTTTAAGAATGTGCCTGCTGCTTACAGTAATAAACCACCTGCATCTGACATTCTTTTCACCTACTCAAAACCAGTTTCTAATTTATTTTCATGTACAGTGAAAATTCAGTCACAGTGGAGCATGAACTCATTATGTGGAAACACATCCAGATACTCTCGCTCAGCACAACTCCCTTTGATAGAAGTGGAAGTCTTGACCAAGGGAGAAGTAACAACAAAATTATTCATTGCTACATCTTTGCGTTTAGACTTTAGATGCCAGGATGACAGAAAGCACTCCATCTTTCCAAGAGATATGCTGGTTCAGGAGATTTTTGAACAACATACCTTTACTGGAACAGAAGCTTTAGAAGAGACTGCTTTCACTATAAATTCAATCATCACAAATAATTACATCATGTAATCTCTTTCATAAACTGATCAAGCTATTCCTAAAATTAGTTAGGCTTTTTTCTCTCTAGTAAAAGGCTGCTCCAGACTATAAAGCATGTTCTGATTTCCAGCCTCAACATACTCCCAGAAAGTATATATATATTTATTCCTTAGCTTAAGCAGTTTTTCTTGCTTAGTGTTGATTTTACTGCAGTATGCTTCTCTTTCACTTCTATTTGCCAGTCTAAGCAAGCTAAGACTTTTAGTGTCTCCTTGTTAGACAGGCTGAGTGAAGGCTGAAAAGCTGATTATTAGACAGATAGAAACTGAAGCTCTGTCTTTAGTGCAGTGGCTGGCATACTGCACAACTGTACATTACTCTCTTTCCCATCTTGACAAAAGGGCCTGAAGTAGAAATATATCTACCTCTGACAAGTTTCCAAGTCACAATGCCTCTTCTTTTCCTAACAGCATGCCGCATACTGCCCATTATGCAATGTGTCCTGGTTTCAGCAGTAGCAGTCATTTTTTCTCTTTCTTAGTAGCTGCTGCAGTGCTGTGTTTTTGACTTTCGG
>JANHGB010015879.1:0-22344 GCA_026283785.1 Coracopsis vasa | reverse complement strand
GAAAAGAAAAGAAAAGAAAAGAAAAGAAAAGAAAAGAAAAGAAAAGAAAAGAAAAGAAAAGAAAAGAAGAGAAAAGAAAAGGAAAGAAATCTCTCTATAAAACCCGGCCTAAGTAATAATTTTAAATTTGTGAAATAGTAGGTATGTGAAATAAAATGTTTTTCTTATTTACCATGCAGAATTACACACTATCATTACTTTCAGTAATTATGATGAAAATTATGATTATGTATTGTAGCTTATATTAAAAGTAATCTCACCTCCAAAAATAATGTTTAATAAATAGTTAATTTAAAAACAAGAAAATACACAAACCAAAAAATACAGTAAAGTATGGTTATACACCAGTATCCAGGACAAGACAAATACCGATTAAATATGCGATGACTGGTTATTTCAAAAGAAAATATTTATAGGATAAAATAAAACACATTTCAAGCATTAAAGGGTGAAAGCAATAATTTATATAAGGTTTCAGGGTTGGGTTTAGGTGCTGAAGTCTTCTTTTGGCAACAATGTGGACATACATGCATAGCCTCTCCACTTCCTCTCTGCCGCATCCCAGGAAAAAAAAGTTTATTTTCCTCAGGCTTTCTATATTCAACCCCTTTCTGCACAATCTTGAGAAAAAAACTTTCACCTAGCTCCAGCAGTCACAGATTTTCTGAGCTTGCTTTCTTCCCTTATATGGCTATAATTGATGTATCCCAGAACACTTAATTCCTGCCCATCATAATGAAAGATGAGCTACCACCAGATACTGCTCACCTAGTAGTAAGCAGGAGCAAAGCCTTTGGCATTGGATAACAACTAAGGCAGTCATTTTCAGATACAGACTAAGGAGTCTGCTGATGCAGATGACATATTAAAGAGACAGCTAGATAATGGAGATTATGAATAACTAAATCCATAGACAAAGCAGCTAGAATCTGTGGTCAGGTGAGCCAGAAGTGTTGTGTATTAGTTGGGGAAAATAAAGAAATAAATAAAATTTATGATACTTGAGTACTTAACATTCATATTGAGGAGCACAGTACTTTTAACCAGGCAAACAGATTTCTAAATGAGAGGAAGAAACAACAAGAAGGAAAAGAAAAAAACGGTACGGAATCTGAATTACTGTATTGAGCAAGATGTAAATGGCATCAATTGTGCTCTGTAGCTGACTCTCGCTGCCTACTATACATGGATAGTAGATAATTAGCTTGTGTACACACCTAACTTTAAATGGCTAATGTTACTGAGATTATTCTCTTCCAGTAAACTCCATTAAAAAGTTTTTCAATACAGATGCCACAGTGGCCATGTTAAATTCTAAATAATGGACAAATGTATTATAGCTGCAAGTCAACTTCATGATGTATAAACTGATAGAGGACAAATACTTGTCTTAAGATGATTATTTAAACATTGTTTTAGTTCTGCCTTGTAATTCTTCTTCAGCCAAGTATTGATTTCACATAAATACTGTGATTTCTGAGAAACACTGGGGTTTGGATGTTATATAATGCTGGTATTTTGTCACCTGGACAACTGTCACTTCAGCTCTTCTGAGTCACTACCCCTCTCGACAGCTTTACAAAGCAGTTGAATAGAGACAGAGTTTTAGGGGACTGAAGATTTGGATTTGGAGATGAAAACAATAAAGTCCTAGATTGGTCCTTGAACTCTGAATTTGGTAACAGAAGGAACAAAAGAAAATAATTTCACACATAGCTGATGAGTTTTGCCTTTACAGGACATATGACCTACTGCCTCTGGTTCTGGCTGCCATTTGATAATTGTCGGAAACAAAAGCTAAGCATTTTTTTTTTCTAGTGAGGTTGTTTTCTTATGAAAGGGAAACAAAGTTGAAATTGAAAAGGAGTCACTAAGACTTCACCAAAAATAATTTACTATCTTTAAAATGAATGGTTTATTAACATTTAAACTAACTTTAATGAATATATTAGGAAATCATAACACTAGGATGATGAGGATTTTTTTCAATGTAGGATGTGGAAAAAAACAAATTTATTCTTTAAAATATAAAAAGGAGAAAAATCAAACAATAGATGATTGGTGACAATAAGGAGGCAGTTTTTCTTGTTTTGTGCAAAAGTGCTCAAGTCGGCTAAAAAGTTATCCTGAAAGACACTGAGACTCCAAACATGCAAGAATGTAGGTAAATAATGTGTTTTCTGGCACCAGAATACTAGCTTAGCTGGATTCTGTATTTATGCCTTCACTTCAAGAACAAGATTTGACAAATACACTTGCAGTGTGAGAATAAACTTTTCTTAGCATGTTGGGACTTACACATCAGCTGTTGCAAGATTTTAAAGTTTTATTTAAAAATCAGCTCACCACACATATGTATACAAAGAGAAATAGTGGGAGAAATCTTCTACTTTTATATTTCTGAAGAAAAACTACGTTTCCAATGTATTCTCATGGCTGCACGTAGTATGAAAAAAACATCTGTCTTCCCAGCACGTACACATGGTGTGGGATTTTGATTTGTTGATTTGATGAAGAAAATAACAAAAGGATATAAGGACAGATGAAAAAAATCAAGATATAGAAGATGCTTTCTGTTTTTCAAGAGTAATAATAAAGGTAGTGATCCCAATAACCAAAAGAAAATGAAAGTGGAAGTGCATGGCCACATACATCATAGCAGCAGAACTGCAGTGCTTCTTCCTACTTGGTGGCTGGAAGCAAGAAGATGAGTTTTTATGAATGAAAACAAAATGGTGTAATATTTCAGGGATACCTGATGGACTCTGACCATATCAGACTTAGGAATTCTTCTAATTTGTCAGTTCTTGGGTACAGTCCAACTACATCTCTGTTTCATATTGGAGATTGAAGCATCAGGTTTCACATACTTACCATCATGCACTTATTTCTATAAAACAAAAATCTATGCAAGTGTGTTGGTTGGTTGTCATTAAATATTTCCAAAGGTGTCTGGCATGTCCAGTAGGTAAACCCACAGGCCTTCTGGAAGGTTGATCCTCTGGAAAAGAAACAGCTCCATATGGTGTTGGACTAATTAGAACTGTCTTGACTCCATATTCTTTCCACCATCTGTCTCCTGAATGTTTGATTATGCCTTAAGGAAACATTACCCTCTGGATCACTTGCTAGTCTTAAGCAAAGCAGACTTCTTATAGCTTCCTCTTAGCCATCTGGCACTCTTCCCCACTTTCTTTGCAGGGTCACAAGACAACTTCATCAGTCCTTACCTTTTTCTGCTCATGTAAGTTGCCCCATATCATGAGTAGCTTCACATTGAGATCTGCTAATTGTATTTAGAAAGTCCTGAGACAGGACCCAGTAAAGGTTGATTGAGAGAAAGCATTGCTCAGTAATACCAGGACATTATGGAGAACATTGACCTAATATCCAGCAGACTCTGCAAAGTATAGCTTCCAGTCATATAACTTTACTATTTTATTCAAAAGGCTGAACTTAAACACTTTCAGGGATCTGTCAGTCATGCCAGTCCACATGAAATGGAATCGATCTGAAACAATTCAGTGGAAGAAGACATAGAGAAGCATGTGACATTTGGGTGTATCACTGTCAGTTTTTCCCACAGAAATAAAATAAAGAAATAAAACTAAATTTTTAATAAGTAAGAAAGATGAAAGAAATCATGGAGGCGGGGACACACACAGAGAAGTAATCCAAAGTGCAAAAATAAATTTGAAATTATAAAATTGCAACAAACTATTTTACTCCTGAAGTTATGTAAGACTTTTCTAAAAAAGTGCTTGCCTGAAACAGTTCAATCTTCTCTAACATTTGTATTTTTATGAAAGAGAGACTGTTGTCCAAAAACTTACAGTAAAATTCTTTCAACCGTTTGTTATAAAGTTATAAGCACATAAAATCCTACTACTACAGCAGAAAAGTTGGGAGTAAAAAAAAATGATAATTTGCAGTTGAAAAATCTCCATACATTTTAATGTAAATGGCATAACCATGGATATGGCAAAGATCTAATACCTTCACTAAAGTATGGCTTCCAGTAACTTATTTTTTGGATGAATGAAACAGATCAATTTCAAATTGAATTGTCTACAATCAGTATGTATAAGCCAACAGCAACATCAAAATGTTTTCCATTATACTTAGGAAAACTCCAGCTGGGATATCTCTATGTAAGTGTTTTATTAAACGATATAGTTGTATGACAAGCAGAAATAGACATTGAATGAATGCATTGGTTTCAGAATGAATATGGTGCATGAAAAATTTAAATGAGAAGTGGAAAGTAAAACATGGAAGAAAATGAAGATAACTATGTCATAAGACCAACAGAATTGGAAAGAACTTGTAATTTTAGCAGCACAGTCTCTGAAATAGAAAAGAATTTATAATTTCTTGCACATTTAGTCTACTGAACAGAAAATCCTCAAGATCTGAGATGAACTGAAGGAGTACTGGTAATAACCAGAGGACCTGAATAGTAAGAAATTCAGTCCAAAGAAATAGACTATTACTTGAGTGATTTACAAATGTGCTCTGAAGAAAAAACATATAAAAGAAAAAGATTCAAGGAAAAAAAAAAATAAACTGCTATTGATATGGAGATGGGCTGCCTCAGAGTGTAGATACTCAGCATCTGAGAAAACAATGGCTTATGTGGGAAAGGCTTAGTACTCTTCTCAAGTGACAGACACAGAGTCATTATTACTAATTAGTCTAAGCCACCAGACCATTTTTAATAAATATAAATGGCTGAGAGCTGAAAGCCAAGAAGTTAAAAATGTATGCATTAAAAAATATTGTAAAAATGCAATTCAGTAGAAAGCTGGTGAACAAAGCAGCAGAAATAAAACATTTTTTCTTACTTCACGCAAATAAATTGGCACATTTTCTTCTTTCCTCCTTTTTTTTTTTTAAGAGTTAGCACATTCTAAGATAAATCATGTAAACAGATAAATGCACATAAAAGCAGCAGTAGCTGTTAAAGTGAAGAGGAAGAGAATCACACACCAAGGCGTGCAATATCAGATTTTATCTGTGTGGTGTAAAATGTCCACTAGATGAGAAACACTTATCTGTGACTTCAAGACAAGATAAAACCACACAAGTAAGCACAAAAAAAATTAAAGTATCTAGTTCAACAAACCCACAAAAAAAAAACAACCACTCCCAATCATTGCTGAAGTGCTGGTTCAAGAAAATAATTGTCCTTTTCAAGGAGATGTTGAGAAAAACAACAGGACTGCACATCAATAAAACAGTATTATGAAGACATAGAATACTGTATCTTGGTGAAATTACAGACAAAAGAAAACTACTGTAACACAGACAAAAAAATCAAACCAAACCAAAACAACAACAACAAAAAAAGAAACATACAAAGGCAACAAGATAATACCAAAAAGGAACACTGAAATATATTTGTACTACCAAGTTATTAGTGACAAATGCAAGATATTGATCAATATTGATACCATACAGAAAGACTGATGTATTGCAACGATTTATATCACCACTTTCAAAATATTTTAAATAAAAGCAATGTTTCCTTTTATATATATTATTAAGTTTTAATAAAATACTATTTGGAAAGATTAAGATCGAAAAGTTAGAAAGAATAACCAGTGAGATTTAGGAAGATAATAATTAGAAAGATAGTTGCTATTTGAAATTTTACTTTTAAGTGGTATTTTGGTTTATTAAAGGGTGTGTGAAAGCAAGTTATTCTACAAAAATGTTTGAGCTCCTAAATATTCAGTTCATCATAACTAAGCAAGGATAACTATTGTTTGCCATATAAAATTACTGGCCCTTGAGCCTGTATTTTCCTAATCCTTTCCTAAGAAAGCTCTTACAGCCAAGGATGCACAGAAACTAACCGTAACAGGCAGTCATTTTTAGATATGGAAAGTTCAGGTGCTGAGTTTATTAAGCATTATCGTTACTGAACCTTTGAAAAATTTGACTGAATGAGACAGCATTTCAAGAGAATAAAATATATGAGACAGCATTACAGAATTTTAAATGAATGAGTCTGCAAATATGTCCTCCCTCATTTTCACTCAGCAGGATAAACAAATACTGTAGATCACTACCAGCTGCACATTCAGTCAGGCTAGCAACAACTTTAAAAGAACAGAAAACACAAATGTACTTTATAAGCAGTTTGGATATTTTCTAAGGTAGAGCTGTATAAAACCCTGCAGTTTTAATTTGGAGATGCATATATTTTCAAATATACATCTGCAGAGTTCATTCTTTCGTATAGCTTTTGCAGAAGCCCAAGCTCTGACTTTGTTATTTGAAATCTGAAGATAAAATAGCAAGCAAAATCAGAAAGATAGGGACTGAGATAACAAGGTTAAGATTTAAAAATAGTACTCAAACCCATCAAGGACAAAAATTCAGCAGATTATTTGTTAGACAATGACTTTATAATGTAAGAATTTTCTAGACCAGTGGTCATATCAGCCACAGTGACTGCTACAATTAAAGCTAAAATTTGTGAGGCCTACTTCCATAGTACGGATGTAACCAATATTGGAGATTTTGTCAAGTTGCAATTTTTTTCTGCTACTTCTTTTTGGGATCTGGAGTCTGTGAGGGCTCTCTTCCTGTCCCTTGTCCTTTACTTTCCTATTGCTGTGTCTGCTTGCAGGGGTTTAATTTGATTACTACATCCTAAACAAACCCTTCAAAAAGACCTGTATTCTTTCAAAGTCATATCTCATTTTAGGCAGCTCACCAATCTCTCAAAAGCTGGATGACTAAACCAGATTCATAATCTTTAGCTTCGGAGTTATCTAAAGCTCTCTCTGAAAATTGTAATGCTATCATCCTTTGTCATCAAGAACTAGAAGTCTTATTTGATATTTTTCCTCCCCTTCTCCTGCAACTTCCATATCATAATCAAACCCTTTCTTGACTTGCTCCATATTTTAAGATTTTCCTGCATACATCTACCCACTCGTGTTTCTAGTTTCCTTTTGAAATTTGTCTGTCAAAACCACTCCTCCACATCAGGCTTAAGAAAACATATTTTACAGTGTTCCTCTAACATTAATATGTATTGATTGTATGTTTCATATTTAAATACATTTGTATACATGTATCTATACATGTATATATATCAAAGAAAGGGTGGAAAATTTATTCCACATGTAAATGTAATGTGTAAGTCACTTGAAACAGCTATGAAACTTTATACTGGTTGTAAATTTGACCACACATCTATCTTTTTTACCTGATTAATCTACCTAATCTTAGAATTTATATTTTTCCTCATCATTCCATTATAAGTTTATATTTACTTTATTAAATAAATCACTCCAGTAGAGAGAATTGGCCTTTTACATTAAGAATCTAGAACACTTGTAGCTGTTACAGGCTAAAAGATACAGCTAAACTTGAAGTCTCTATTTGTTGGAAAAATCTCTCTAATAAAAAGAAAGTAAGTAGTATAAGAGAAAAAAGTAGCATGTCTACTTTCAAGTTAGCTCTTAAGGCAAAATGGAATGAAGACCTTGAGAACTTCCATGGAGCTGAGATGATTCATTGTGAATTGTTTGTTCACTTCTAATCTTCAGTTGTTGAACCTTTTCCACAACAGCAGCAAATATTCTTCTTTCCTATTTTCTAAACTAACTGCAGGATCTTATATCAAAGCTCAGTTGTCTAAACTCCAACTTTGTGGGGTTTATTTTCACCAACATTCAGTTGCCTTCAACTTTCTTCCAAAAATTATCTCTTATAACTCAAATGCAGAAGAGATTTCAGGTGTATCAGCTAAATTAGACAGCAATTGTATATCTAAATCCAATTCAATTGGGAGAACTAGCTATAACTTTGGTAGCATTCTGAGGTAAACAGAAACTAAATACCACCAAACAGTGTAACTATCCATTAAAAAAAAATCCTTTCAAATGGCTGAAATGCTCTCTTTCTCTTAAAAGACGTTAAATTAATAATAACAGCTGGTTTGGATACAGCCCTGTTGATATTTGTATGAGGAACCATTATTGTGAATGAGGTTTGGCTTCCTGCCAGATCCTGATGTGGTCACAAACTGTTTCAAGTACCAGCTAGCATTGAATCTGTCAATCAAAATATGTTTCCTCTGTTATCACTGTGGTATTTTATGAAATATCAGAACGAGATTCTATACTTGCATCCACTCTAGCATGAGATGCAGTGTACCCAGGTGCAGAACCACATCCTTTTCAGTGAGCTGCCCATGGGTATGTCAGGACTGTTCTTCGGAGGCTAACTTTCCACAGGGTAATTTGGAATCTTATCAAAAGCCCATTGAAGTCAAAGGAAATATTCCCACTGATCTCAGAGGGCTTTGATCAGGCCCATGGTGAGCATGTACTTTAGCAGTCTTTTATTGCGCTTGCAACATGCACAGCCAAATGAACACACTTAATCTTTTGAGTAAATATATCATGAAAGTTGGTGCAGTCCAGCTGACCAAAGCCAGAAACTGGAAAGGGACTTAGCAAGTGGAATTCAGCACCCAAAAGCCTTTTCTTGATGCCAAAGTTCAGCCTTTAGGAAATCGACAATGTTCACAATTGCCTTTGCCTAGTTGCTGTTGATGTCTTAAGTCTGTCAGTTCCAGTGTTTCTGCAAGTGAGGTCCCCAGGGCATGTAAAATATTCCTGTGGCATAAAGCTGTGATACAAAACTATCTTCTTGTGCCAAAGTGCTTTTTGCTAGTTCACACCAAAAACCCGCTGGGGTTAATTAAATTGATGTTTTCTACCAAGCACAGAGATGTGCTTTCGTGTGTGTTCATGCCATGGCTAATCTTTCCCTATGCTTTTCTGCACGTGATCAGTTCACTCCTCATGTGCAAATCAGCAGTGAAAACACTCCTCTATAGCAAAATTTTTGCACGTGGGCCTTCCCACTGTCACTGGTTTAAATCCCATAGTTTAACTAGAGAGGGAATTAAATGTCACCTACTTTGAGTTTTTAATGTAGTTCTAATTATTGGATTATTGTGAAGAATGGGCAGAGGCATAACCTTTCCTGGTCACATTTTGCATGATCTCCTGAACATTCCAAGGGGGTTTTCCTCCCAGTGGAATGCTGTTTATTTGAGGGAATCCTGTCTCCCTCAAAAGTATTTCAGGAAGCATCTATCTCAGACTGCTGATATCTGCGAATTTCTTTTCAAAGAAGAAATGACATGTGTGGGAAGTTATGAATTTGGCAGAGAGGTGTGAGAAAAATACTGCAGCAGATGTCAGTGTTGTGAGTTTATGTTGTGTTTACCTTTGGGCTTGCCTCAGCTCCTGCACCTCTAAAACTAGACAATTGGGAAAAGCTCCCTTAAAGTAAACTCAAGGGCTAGAAAGGTTAGGGTTATGTGACACACTGCAGACCCCGAAGATACATTTGGTCTCCTAACAAGCGTGTTTACCACTGCTTTTATAACAAAAATTTATTTCAGAATTGCATTGATACCAGACTTGTCTGGAAAGAGAAGTGGGAATTCATGCCTCTAGCTGAAGTAGACTTTAATCTTTCTTTAATGAAGTGACCTACTAAGGAAAATCTAAATGAATACAAGGAATTTGCTGGTAAAATACAATATCACTGGCTCCCTACTGAAGCATTTTGCAAGATTATACCCACATATTCAGCAATTTTGTGATACTGCTGGGGCAGAAAGAAACTCCTTTTTTTTGTACCCATTCTTCTGAAAGACAGGTGAGTTTTTTTCAAGATTACATGTCTATAACTAGCTACTGACTTTATATTTAGAATGTGCAAAATGTAGGCTTGCTTTCAGAACAAAAATCAATGGTATTGAACACAGCTCTAAAAATCAAGTCACATTATATCTGAATACTAGTAAAATGCTTAGAAATACATATACTAATGTCAGTGTTATAGACTTGTCATAAAAATAGAGGAAACTGGCAAAGTAACTGATGGATTTTTGCCTTATCACAAGAAAAGTATTAATTTCTACAACAGGTAATTAGAAGTCTGACAATATATTAAGGGGACCTGCAAGGATGCTGGAAAGGGATTCTTCATCAGAGACTATAGTGAAAGGACAGGGAGTAATGGGTTTAAACTTAAACAGGGGAAGTTCAGGTTACATATAAGGAAATTATTAGATAATTAGATACTAAATTATTTACTGTGAGGATGGTGAGGCACTGGAACAGGTTGCCCAGGGAAGTTGTGAATGCTCCATCGCTGGCAGCGTTCAAGGCCAGGTTGGACAGGCTCTTGGGTGACATGGTCTAGTGTAAGGTGTCCCTGACCATGTCAGGGGTATTGGAACCAGATGATCTTTAGGTCCTTTCCAACCCAAACTGTTCTTAAGTTTCTATGATTGCTCACATAATGTAGCCAGTCGTGGACACAAAGCCCTATGAACTGTGAAATGTTTTTGCTAGTCTTGTATTCAAATAGATGACAAAGAAACATTTCGAAAGAATCAAAGTGACTTTGGGGCCTGAAGGAGACACTTCAAGAGCAGCTCATGCTTACTGGGTTTCTAAGGTCCCTGAAGTGATGGACAAGCATCACACAGAACTTGTAGAAATGCTCAGGCCCAACCAAGAAACCTGAGACTAACATAGTAAATGCATGTAGAGCTACTATTTCATTCTTGTGAATGTGAAAGAGCTACCTGTAATCTTTTTCCTCTAAACATACAGTTGTGTCTGTGTTTGGGGAACCTTGAAAAGCTCACTGGGAAATAACTCTCACTTCAAAGATTTGTGATTGGTGAGAGTTTTGACAAAGGCTGTGATTAGGAGGAAAAAAGCTCTGAAAGGTGCCATTGGTAGAAAAAACCTCCAAACCAGCAAATTAAAAGAAGCTTGTGATTTGGAGAACAATTCTTAAAATTATCTGTTATCGTGGAAGAGAACTTTAATTGGTCCTGCTTTCTCAGTCAGCTGTTCATCTTTCCATGTTTTTATGACTAGGTATTTTGTCTCCAGCTTGGTTTGAGCTTGGTTCATTTCATGTGTGGTATGTTTTTTTGTTTTTTTCATTTTTTTGGTTGGTTGCTTGCTTTTTGTTTGTTTGGTTTTGTTTCCCTATAGATCATGGGCTGTGACATCTTAAAAGCTTCTATACTACTTTTACCCATTAGAATATTTGGAGATCTGTGATAAAGTCAGAAGCCTGCATAAGACAGTGGAGCACTACCTACTGGTCCTTTGCCATGGAAACAGAGGGATAGACAGCTGTGTCGAGGTTGCCATGGTGAATAAGGTGAAAATACTTTGTGGCTGGAAAACAAGATCAGGCATGTTCCAGACTGGCAATGTTATATTCGCTTGGTACCTGAAGGAATATGGGAAAAAGTTGGTCCTTGTAGCAGTAGAAGCACATTTGTACAAAATCTGTGACTCACTATGCAGCACTGGAAAATCTGCAGATGAAATTTCCTAGTATTACAGTGCCATAGATTGTTCTCTGCACTTCATAGTTTTGGGACCAGGAGAGCTTTGAGGTTTTTGTTGATGTTTATTTGGGGGGAGGGTCTGTATTGATGTTGTGAAAATAGAAAGTGATAAAATATTTGCCTGAGTGACTAGCTGCACTCAGTCTGATGGAGGAACTTACTATCCACTTTACAATCAATATTTCATCCACGATTCTTGTATTGAATTTGTAGTAAGAAATTGTGTATGCTCAGCTCTGATAATCATTGAGAACAGAACTTCAGATTTTCCTGCCATTGCTTCTGTTAAGATAGTCACTAACAGGCAGGCATGCTTCCATAAAAATCCCTTTGTTCCAGCACAGAAAACTTTATTCCATAAAGATGGACTTCTGATGCTCTGCTACAGTCGATGAGACATAGCAGTATTTTCATTAGTCACGGAATCTAACCCACAGTCACAAAATAAAATAGAAATCATTTTATCCCCCAAGTGGTCAAACCCTATTCAGTGTTAGACTGTTTTATTTGTCTATCTAGGATTGTATCATTCTTCACAGCTACAGCTCAGTGACTTTGAGAGAGGAGGATATTTGTCTTTAAAAATTCCAGTAATGAATCACACGCTGGAATACAAGTGCATCCTTGGGGAGTGAGAATCTGTATGTAGAATTATTCTTTTCTTAAGAAAAAATACTACATCTCATCTAGAAAATTGGCAGCTAATTTTGCTGCCATCCACATCTGCAATCATTTTGGGCTATACCTATTCTTTCCTCAGATTAGTACATTCAGCATCAATGAATGCTAAGAAGACAATGACGCAAGACAGTGAAATGCAGAGTTGAGGTGATAGCACAGTATTTTTTCAAGAAATCAATCAATGAAAGTCAGAGATGTTCAATAATACTAAGGTTAATTCACTGATTCAAATGCCTGACCTATGTATTTAGGTGCCTAACCCTAAAATGTTGTTTCAGTGTATTTCAAAAATATGCATTTAATAAAACATCACTTTATTGTGGCTTCAGCTTCTGAGAAAAAATATTCTCATTCATAAACAGTACTGTCTGAAAAATACAGAAATTCTCCAACATTTTAAAGCTGATGAAAGGTATGAATTATCTGCACAGTAGTTCCATATTCCATTGCACTGCATAAGTTCATTCAATTATAAACATTAGTCTTTTTAAAGCTGAGCATTGAGAAACACCATGCAATTTAATAATCTCTTGAACTCACATAATTTAGTTTGGGCATTGAGTTTGTACTTTGAGCTGAGAACTATAGGTTTCTGAAAATCAACAGATCTACAAATGCATATCGTGCTCTTGCATGGTTTTCTTTTTTGTCACCACAGATGGTGCAGTCCATCTCATTGGAACCTTGATTTAAATCTATGAAAGTGCTACAGTCAATATTGAATTCAGGCATTCGAGTCACACCAAAATAAGACTATATTTTAATGATAGATATAAAGTTTCTTCTTAAAAAGTGAAAAAGAGAAACTAACAATTGCAAGCAGAAATAGCATCTGTAGCAATTGAGTAATCTATTCCTACATGCCAGAAATGCCTCCTTACCTTCTGCCTTGTATCCATAGATTCAGATAGCAAATGGTGAAATTTCTTGTTAAATTGTATCAAAATAACACTGAAAACAGAACTTGAGATGTTCTGGTGGGAAAAAAAAAAAAGAAATAAATTTACAGCCCTCAAAACTAGACACTTTACGAAGGCAATTTTTGCTGAGGGAAGCCTACAGTGCTAATACAAGATGATGTGGACAGATGTGTAAAAACTCTCTATATTATGTAAACCTACTACATTCATTTTTGACTACCACCTTGGGGCACAGTTACATTTGCCTTTTTCTTGATTTTAATGTGAACCTAATGAATCACTGTTTCTTCTCCACTCTTCTCTTTTTTATTCCCGCACCAATACCTTATCTCTATTGCCACATAACTGTTTGTACAGACATGCTGTGAGGAATTTAAGAAGCTAATCCACATTAAAAGAAAACACTATTAAATATATTTTCATTTGTGTTTTATGTCTATATTTTCAATCCAAACTTCTGAGCATTTCTCAGGTCAGCCCCACAGCCATTTTTGCCAGCAAATTAAGAGAGTGGTACACTACATGTGATGAAAGGTAAGCTACAGAGAAATGTTGGAAAAAAAAAAATCTTAAGCCAGTTTTGCCTCTAGGCCGTCTGAAAATGAAAACCCTGGTGTTGATTTTCATCTCAGATCAGTACAGGGCATTACATTATTTTTTCAGGTTATTTTACCAACATTTTACATATCCACGGAGCATAGAAAACCTTTTTTGAAAACTTATTAATGATTCCCAATCAGTTCTGGGGAAAAATACTAATATGGAGAATTAAAGTCTTTTATTAAACATTAAACATTAAAATAAGAATTATTTCAACTACAAGCCTATGCCAAGGTTAGAAATAGAAGCCTGAAAAAGAAAGGAATCATTATGTAAAATAAAAATTGAATGAAAACAGAATTTCATACAAGTAATATGAAATAAATTAAACATTTCTGAACACTGTAGGGTTGGAGTTTTTTTTAAGTTATCATTCACTCAG
The DNA here is from genome assembly GCA_026283785.1 of Coracopsis vasa. Taxonomy (NCBI): domain Eukaryota; kingdom Metazoa; phylum Chordata; class Aves; order Psittaciformes; family Psittacidae; genus Coracopsis; species Coracopsis vasa. The sequence goes on along the minus strand of JANHGB010015879.1, from coordinate 8,342 downwards.
ATATTTTCCTTTTATTGGTGTTACATCTGTTCACATATAGCCTTCAGCAACATAACAGCTATATCTAAAAATGTTAGCCCATGTCTGTAGAAGTTCATATGTAGAACTCTATAAAATAACAATAAATGATGGTATGTCACTTGGCTTCAGAGATTTGGTATTTGAATCATTTCAAACCACTTCAGGATGCTGCTGAGCACATAAACATTTTTGAGTATCCTGCATTTCAGCCTTTGGGTTTATAGCTGATTTTCCTCCTCAGTCCCTCCAGAAGTCTGTAGTCCACATTCAAAATGATAAAGATTTGGAGATCAACACAAATAAGATCTTTTTCTAGGCTTTCTGTGAGTCTGTCATTTTGTAGGATACTATCTTTCCCATAAGCCAAGCTTAGTCAGATATCTGCATACACTATGGTATCTATAGAGACTTTCACATCAATAAGTTAAGCTCCTGCTTTCCGTCTGAGAAAAAGTCCCACTTTAAAGCACAGCTGTAAATCCGCTACTTTAAATTGCTTAGGCTCTGAAGCTGACAAGCATGCCCCTCCATAGACAGCATGCAATATATCAACATGGAGTACTCTGGACTGATAAAAGTCCTACCTTTGAGACACCCCAGTTACACTCTGTGGAACACACAATGAACACCACGGTTCAGATGACCAGCATGAGAGTGTGATCTGCCCAATTTCATCCTCTGTGTGCGCAAAAGCAATTTGCTGAATTAGTTACATATATCACTGAGTTGTCCTAACTTCTGTGTTTATATTCCTGCCCCAATAAAACAAATTTTCCTAGATATTCAGGGAGCAGAGAAGGAATGCACTGCCAAATCCTTTGTCCACAATGAAAATGTTGTGTATGACATCAGAGACTATGGATAAGCATATCCAGTAACCGATTTACCAATGGAAAAAAGAGATTGTTTCTCACCCTTTGCTAGGAAAATGTCAAATTCTACAGTCTAAAATGTGAATGTTATGAGAATGGGTAAATGGGTAAACAACATAGCAGTAAGGTGATAGAGAATGAAAATTAATATTTTAATAAAATCTTTACCTACCTTTTTTTTTTTTTTACCCAATTTCTCAAACTGATTTCTTTCTGTTTTTCACAATTTCATGGAATCATAGGATGGTTTGGGTTAGAAGGGGCCCCAAAGGGTATCCAGTTCCAACGCCTTGCAATTGGCAAGGACACTTTCCATTAGACCAGGCTGCTCAAAGCCTGTTCCAACCTGGCCTTAAACACCTTCATGACCTACAACATCTCTGGCCAACCTGGTCAGTGTCTGACCACCCTTAGAGCAAATAATTTCTTCCTAATATCTAATATAAATCAACCTACTTTCGGTTTAAAACCATTACCCATTTTCCTATCACTAGATGGTCTTGTAAAACGTCCCTCTCCAGACTTCTTGTAGGCTCCCTTTAGGTACTGGAAGACTGTCTCCTCTCCTCAGAGCCTTCTTTTCTCCAGGCTGAACAAGCCCAATTCTCTCAGACTGTCTTCACAGGAGAGATTCTCCAGCCCTCTGATCATCTTTGTGGCCCTTCGCCAAGCTTGTTCAAGCAGATTCATCTCCATTTTATGCTGGGAGACCCAAAGCTAAACACAGCACTCCTAGTGGGGTTTCACAAGAGAAGGGTAAAGGGGGAGAACCACCTCCCTCTACCTGCTGGCCACTCTCCATTTGATGCAGCCCAGATAGATTGCAATTGGCTTTCTGGGCTGCAAGTGCACACTGAAGCCAGCTCATGTTGAGCTTCTAGTTGATAAACACCCCCAGGTCCTTCTCCTCAGGGCTGCTCTCAATTTATTCTCTACCTAGCCTGTACTTGTCCTTGGGATTGCCTCAACCCAGGTACAGGACCTTGAACTTGGCCTTGTTGAACATAATGAAGTCCACACTGGCCCACCTCTCACGCCTGTCCAGGTCCTTCTGGATGGTATCACTGCCCTCCAGCATGTTGACTGTACCACACAGCTCAGTGGGACTGACTGATATGTAGCTCTCTGAGTCTTCCTTGTTTTCCTTTTTTAAGATAGGGGCTATATTTCTCTGTTTCTAGCTGTCATTTTTTGAATCAGCAAACAGTTCTTGTTTTGCTTCACATTGTGAAACATCTGAATAGAAGAGGGATGGGTTTTGGAGGCCTAATTGGCTACAGTTTAATTCCACTTGATTTCTGGTATTTGTTTATATAGCAACATTAAATATACTCTTTAATCATTTGGAGCCTTGTACATGTATACATGACAAGACATTGACCCAGTAGTTCAAATATTGCCTTCATAAATAGAGACATTATGTGTTGCATTACTAATTGAGGTGCTTTACACCCACAATTTCAACCTCAGCTACAAGAAGAAACACAAAACACAACGTAACACCCCTCCAAATATATAAATATATTAATTATCCTTAAAAATATGCAACAAAGGGTATTATCAAAAATCATAGAAGTTACTAAGGGAAGAGATGCTAAATTTTCAGGGAAAATTATTCATTAACTGTTGATGTAAGTCTTGGAGAGAAGAATTTGCTGATCTTGATTGTAATTCAAGGATAATTTCTATTTAAAATCTGTTTGTTTTAAAACTAAAACAGGGTCTTTGAGGTCCTGCCCTGCAAGACACATGAAATATGCCGTATTATTACTGGGTTGCTGCTTCCTGGAAAGGGAGTTTCAGAACTATGGTAAGTAGTTGAGATTCGAGAATTCTGGGTTCAATTTTCAGCCGTTTCACAGGCTTCATATGCCTGCACCAACATATGCACATCTTCAATTTTTTCATGTAACTTTAAAGTTAGAAGATTTTATCCGAATTTTCTACATAGATTCTTGCAATGATGGGCATATCGCATCCTACTATTGTAGAAATTGCCTTCTGAAAGTGCTTCACCTCCTTTCTGCAATAAAGAAGTTTAGAAGGAATGATTTTGCAACTTAGGCATCTGAGCTGAAGACCGAAATTTAGGCAATAAAAATACATTCCTCAAAATATATTATTTATTGATGAAGCTTATATTCTAACCTAATCAGGGCATTTACTTTCTTTTTAAATTCTAAAACTATCTGAGAAGAGTACAAATCATAATATCTTTGTGGCATAGTTTTCAATTTTTAAATGCTTTTCTTCCAGCCATGTCTATTTTTCTTATTTAGCATTATTATTTACACATATCATATATGTGAGTATTATTTATATGTGTATTCCTTGTATTTGTATTATTTATATTATTGGTAATTGTTTGTATTATTTTTTGCTCAACACCATCTGTCTGTCAGTATCCATCTGCTGTCTCTTGTTTTAGGCTTAGATTGCAAGCTTTGGAGCATGATTCGTTTTTATTTTCTTGACCTATTACGAGTTTCCCTTGGGTACTACAGTGCCTAGGAAATAGAGCTCCACTGCAAAAGGTGGTCTACAAACAAAGAATAAAATAATAATCCATGCTCCAGTGAGGTGGGATAACAAGTAAATACAGACAGACAGATGGCAGAGTACAGGAAGGCAATGAGACAAAGTTAGTCAGCATGGTAGGCACTGCATCACAGCAGCCTTCTCATTTTCAATGTCTTTTGTAGACACCATGAGAAAAAAAAGATGATATTACAGGAAACTCCTTTCAGTGAGGAACATGTCTCAGAACAAGAAAAATGGTGCTTACTAAAAAATTCAGTGAGTTGGGGAGTGAACTTGAGATAAGAGATGGGAGTAAGAAGATTATAGAAAATGGAAAAGGTCATGGAAAGCTTTCAAAACTGAAAAAGGTAACATAATTTTATGCCATAAAGGAGCACAAAGAAAATAATGCAAAAAAAAAAAAACAATGCAGGAAGATGGGCAAAGCAATGAGATACAATTTGTATTTGCAGCAAAATTTTCAATGGCTATGAGGTGGCCAAGCCAACAGGAACTGCAGTCAGAGAAGTGGAAGGTACAGTCACCAAGATAGGAGACAAAGGTAGCTGGAAATGCCTTGGACATTTAACTATGCTCTTAATACCCAGAACAAACTGCAATTGCAGAAATAGCAGATGTATGTAAACAGTAAACAAGATAAGCTTCTTGAAAAATCTACATAATTTGTCATGTTTAAGCACTGTTAATAGAAGATGTTAATGATGTAAGAATAATTTTGCTTTAAATGCAGGGTTTTGGTACAGAAGTACAGAAGTACATGCTCGTGCGCATGTACTCGATGCTTGTGCGCATCCCCAGCAGCCTGATGACCATGTCTTGATTCTAATTCTTTCAGGGACAGACCAGGCAAAAGTGTCAGTCTGAATTTCTCAGATTATCTTTGCTGTCCCAGTGTCTTCGGTAATATATAATATTTTCCATCACTGCCATACATTATTTAAATCTGTGAATAATTTTGAGATAAAGACAGAAACCGAGTAAGAGGTTGGATAGAGACTTGGTAAAAAATACAGCTTCACTGTACTCACATGACATGTCTGCTTTTCCTCACTACATTTATTTACGATGGAGAACATATGAGAATTGTTTCTGTATGTCATAGATTCACCTCTTCATGGTTCCCTTGTTCAGATGCAGTGTGCTTCCTGCATAACTGCATCTGCAAAGAACAGAGTTCAGAGTCAGTTTACAATAGTTACAGAATTGTTCATTAAGCAAAAATGAATGGCTACCCTTGCCATGTTCCAACTAGCAACTCATTATTTTAAAACAACCTTTTTTTAAAATGACTTTCATATGGATTCTTAAAGAAAAATGTACCCAAGTGTAATCTAAAGGGATTGGACTGAGGAATATATGTTGTTCTGTGTCTCTAGTGCACAATATGTTAAGATCCCATACATGTTTAAAAGCAGAAGGCACAAGGTTAGGGACTTGGCTGTATTGAATAAACGTCCAGGACAAGGTATCTCCAATCTATACCACAGAATCACAGAATAGTTGAAGTTGAAACCACAGACTAGTTGAAGTTGAAAGGGACCTTGGAAAGTCATTTCGACCAGCCCACTCCCCACTCAAGCAGGGCCACCTAGAGTGTGCTGCCCAGGACCATCTACAGGCAGCTTTTGAATATCTCAAAGGATGTAGACTCAAGAAACTCCTTGGGAACCCGTGCCATTGCTCCTTCACGGTGAAAAAGCATTTTCTGTTGTTCAGACAGAGCCTCCTGTGTTTCAGCTTGTGGTCCTTGCCTCTGCTCCTGTCACTAGGCATATGGAAAACAGCCTGGCCCCCTCATCTTTGCACCCTCCTTTCAGGTATTTATATACATGATATAAATACATACATTAATAACATCCTCAATGAGCCTTCTCCTCTCTAGGTTAAACAGTCCCAGCTCTCTCAGACTTTCCACACATGAGAGATGCTCAAGTCCCTTAATCAATTTCGTGGCCCTTCACTGGACTCTCTTCACTGTGTCCATGTCCCTTGTACTGAGCAGCTCAAAACTGGACACAAAAGTCCACGTATGGCCTCACCAGTGATGAGTAGAGGGGAAGAATACCCTTCTTTGACATTCTAGGAACACTTCTAATGCAGCCCAGGTTGCCAGTATTCTTTGTTGTGTGAAAAGCCCACTTTTGGCTCATGTTCAAGTTGGTGTCTAACAGGAACCACAGGTTCTTTTCTGCCAAGCTCTTTCCAGCTAGGTGGACCCGGCTTGTACTGGTACACAGACCTGTTCCTGTCAAGGTGCAGGACTTGGCACTTCCCCAGTGCTCCATGACCCCAACAAGATCATAGCCCTGCAAGTACACACAGCTGTCTATGTCAGCACATTTATTCCATTACTATGTACCTGAGGTTGAAGAGGCACCTCAGCATGCTGAGTTTCTGGAGAGGCCTGGGGGGATTTCTCTATGCCTATGCCTTGTAGACACTTTCTAGCTCACATGTGAGTGCTGGAGATAACCCTGCTGCTTAAGGCCCATTTTATCAACTATGTGATCCCTTCTCAGCACACTACCCAATACTGTTCCCTACAAATCATTTCCATCTCTCTCTTCACAGGACTACTTGTGCCTCTCCCTTCTCATTATCAGTTTAAAGCCCTTCTTATGAGGTAAGCTATAATATTGCTGTTAACGAAGTGGATTGCACCTCTCCCAAGCAGGTATTGATCTGCAAACAGGTGTCCCATGATTATAGATCCCAAAACCCTGTCAGCAACAGCAATTGCAGCTCTACCGCTAATTACTGACTTGCCCTATTAGTGTTCTGTATTTCCCTTCACTGGCAGGACTGAGGAGAACGCCGCCTGGGCCCACGTGCCCTTGATTATCACCCCCATAATTCTGTAATCACTTTTGATAGTGTCCAGGTTTCCCCTGGCAGAATCATTTGTGCCCACACAAAATAAGCACAGAGGGTGTAGTAGTCAAGGGGCAAGGTAATCCCTCCACAGTGTCTTAGATCATGTCCTTGGAAAGCAGCTAACCTCTCCAGGTGGCTGGTTGTGTTGACAAATGAGTACCTTCATTTACCACAGCAGGGAGTTGCTCGTCCTGATGACTTGCCATTTCTTCATGGTAGTCTTACCTAATTCGGGGTTAGGTGACAAGGTTCTTTTCTTGTAGGCACATCTGGCTTCTCTTCAACTTTGAGGACAGTGACCTTATTCTGCAGTTGTAAGCAGTTAGGTGGGGCAGGATCTTTCTTCTTTGTTCCAGCTCCTATCCTTCCCCTTTTCCAGAATTTTCACTTAAACTGATGGTGGGGGTAGACACTACCTGCTTCTATTCTGCTGATGGGTGTGGGACTTTTCAAGCTGCTAAGTCTCAGAGAATATCCTATCTGTTTCCTTTTCATCTTATCTGACAGTCATTTCTTCCCTTCTTGCACTTGGCATAACAGTTCCTCCATGGCGACGCAGGTCCTGCAGTCCAGAGGTACATCTTTCCTGGTCTCTTAGACAGGCTCCAGGCATTCCCTCCAGCCTGGGATGTGTAGGGCTGCATTTGATGCCTGAGGCTCAGTCTGTGTAGAAGTCTCTACCCTTGCGGGACAGGTGCTTCAACATCTACTGAGTACACTGCCTTGTGGCATGTTACCACCACAGTATGAGACTACTACAGCAGCAGAATTTCACTTGAGACCCCCTTCAGCACCACACAAACTGCAGTCTCTGTTGGCTGCCTCTGTTAGTGGCCCTCACAACATATTAAACTTACATATTCCAAATTTGAGAGCATCAAGGGACATGGTTGCTCCAAGTATAACTCAAAATAGAACTTTATATTGTGGGAAAAGTTAAAGAAAACCTTGCTGCTTAGCTTCATACAGGTCTCTTTCTGTTTCCATAACTAGACCTTGTAAAAGGAAAGAGTTCCTTCTTTGTAACTATGTCTGAAAGTCCACTGAGGAGGTGCTCAATTACTTTAGTGCTTAGAACATGGATAAGAGTGAGTTTTCACACCTATACATCATTAAGCTAACAAGAAAGGTGAGAATTCCCTCATTCCAGTTATCTTTTAAGCTTATTTGAAGAAATGCACAAAGGAAAACCTCAAATAGAAATTTTGTTGAAAGGGAATTGATGTAGAGGATAAACAGAAAAAGGTAATAAAAGGACAGGAAGGGATAGTAAAAGATAGGGATAATAAGGGCAGTAAAAATGCAAATTAAGGCACAATAAAATGTCATAACAAACCAAGTTATAATATAGCCTGTAAGAAAGCTAAACATCTGGAAAACATTGTTCCCAAACTAAGTTATCCTTACATCTGTAGATTTATGACTCTTGCACATTCTTTGCACCAAAACACACAGATTGTGTGAATTGTTAATTCATTTTTAAATCAAGGGATATTTTTTCTACATAGAAAATAAAACATACAGATAGGTTCCTTCAGTTGAAGTGCAGGGACATCCATGAATTCTTCAGTGCTACCTCAAGGTAAGACAGCAACTTCCAGATGTTTTTCTTCCAATAGAATATTCATCATGCAGATGACCATAGAATCATAGAAAAGAATCATAGAATAGTTAGGGCTGGAAAGGACCTCAAGATCATCTAGTTCCAATCCCCCTGCCATGGGGGGGGTCATTGCCTCACACTAAACCATGTCACCAAGGCTCTGTCCAACCTGGCCTTGAACACCGCCAGGGATGGAGCATTCACAACTTCCATGGGCAACCCGTTCCAGTGCCTCACCACCCTTAGAGAACTTTCTCTTTCTATCCAATCTAAATTTCCCCTGTTTAAGTTTGAACCTGTTATGGCTTGTCCTATCACTACTGTCCCTAATGAAGAGTACCTCCTCAGCATCCTTATAGCCCCCCTTCAGGTACTGGAAGGCTGCTATGAGGTCTCCACGCAGCCTTCTCTTCTCCAGGCTGAACAGCCCC
>JANHGB010015877.1:0-17601 GCA_026283785.1 Coracopsis vasa | reverse complement strand
GCTCGGTGCGCGATTGCCTTCAGCAGGCTGTGCCCGCCGGGACCTGGGGGGGGACAAGACGGGTCGGTGCCCGCAGGGCAGCGGCTGAGGTCTTCTGCTTCCCGCTCACCTGGGCGCTGCCGCACGCTCCTGGGAAACTCGGTCTGGGGCGGTGCGCAGCGTCCGTGTGTGCCTGTGTGTATGAGGGCCCGGCACAGCCCTGGTTTACTGCCTGAGAGCATTTCTGTTCACTGCTTCCCAAAAGGTCTCTAGTATTCCCGGTGAAATAGTCTCATTTGCGATCTCTGGGGAGCTTGCTAAGATTTGGAGCTGAAGCAGAGTTATTAGGCAGAGTCAAATGACTGGGAGTAATTTACCTTCATGTTCTGCAAAAACACGTGAAATTAGGGTAATGTAAATCCCTGAGTGAGCTGGTATTCATCCGAGATGAAAATTACATGTCTGAAGGTGGTGTACCTGTGACTATTTTCTGCAGTCCCAGAGCTAAAGGTTAGTTCGATAAGCTGTAATTAGACTTTATCTGAATAGCTTAGAGGATGATATATGCAGTATATTACAGAGTTTTATTATGTAATTGGAAGTGTAAATTCCATGTGGGTCCAAGGTCTTGTGATACATGCCTTACAGCTTCTGGTACTGAATGAAAGCTTTTTCTTATTAATTTCATGCTAATAGTAAGTTTGTAACAAGTATAGGGAATCAATTTTGATCATTGAAAATATTCTAAATAAACCATGTTCTGGTTTGTGTGGAGCCTGTTCAGACTTTGCAGAATATATTTTACGTGACTTCGAGTACACTTTATTAATGCATATCATGCTAAAAACACCAATCCCTGTCAAATATCTGTTGGCAGCACTTGCTCCTTTCTATAGAGATGAAGGAGGCAGAAGAAACAGAAAACTATTTTGAGAGAGTGACTGAAGCTTTTACATCAGCTTGCGTTCTTGGCATTCTGTATCCTCTCTGTCGAACTTCAGAAAAAGTTAACAGAATTTTTTAATGTATGGAAAAGGCCACGAGTTATGGTTTAATGTCTTCATAAATTTCATGTGATTCTTCAAACAAAATACTTCTGGGTGAATAATGCTAAGCTTTGACTTAGCCTAAGCTTTGACTTAGCCTAAGATTTTTGGTTATTTTTTGTAATGCTTTGTGCCCAGAAGCTAAGGGGAATCTCAGGAAATGCATAAAAAGCTTTTTGTAGTAATTTGTCTTCCATTTTTGGTATTATGTGCTCTATATTTTTCTGTTTAGGAATCTCCAAAACTGACTTTCTACCCTCTGCTGCCCTTGTTTCTCTTTTTGACTAGGTTCTTTGCTTTGTTTCTCTCTACTTCAGAAATTCCTTACACTTGTGTTGCATAACATGGGTATACAATTTGTTTGGGTGGTCTACAAATTTATTAATAGTTTTAGGTCCTTGCATCACTGTGAAAACTGACCGCAAAGCGTCTCTCTTGCTGCAGTTTTCTAATTGGTGAAAATTAGGCTGTCTCATTTGGTACAGGCTAATCTCTCTTTGAATAGTATTTACATCACTGGACAGATAGGTCTATTCAGCCATGCTTTGATATTTTTAAAAGCATTTAATGTTAGCCTTTCTGTAGAAGTGAAGTGTTTGGTTTAAAGATCAGTGCAGTCACTGGAGCAGGTTATGCTGGTATCTTGGATGCTCTCTTCCTTTCCTTCCCAGTAACTTCCACTGACACTGGTGGGAAGCCGCATTTCATTGGGCATAGATTTCAAGTATTGTATGCATAATATCTACTTGATTACTTGTGTATTTGTAAACTTTTGTTGCTGTAGAAAAAGCAATGCTGAGCTCAACATACATCTTACCAGAAACGTTGTGTATGGTAGGAAATAAGGCAAGCGTAGTCATTCATGTACAGTGATTCATGCATTACAGTGGACTGTGTGTCTGTCTCTCCATTCTGTGTACTTTATGGTAATTGTTACTTGGAATGTATTTGCTTGTTGCCTAGGGATATACTTTCTGGATGACTACAAAGTTCAGTTTTGTTTGTGCGGGTTTGCAATGAAGCAGTTATATAATCCGGGAAAGTGAGAGAAGCCTCTTAATGAATTCCTGAAGCTAGGTTTAAATTGGGAGTGTTGTTAGGATGAGAAGAATCTTCATTTCTGTGCAGTCTGCCAGTGCAGCCACTTCTAGTGCAAAGCACTGGTGTCCTAAAGGGATCCGGTACAAACATTTCAAAATCTGTTTGAACCATCCTCTGAGAGGTAGTCGAAGTGCTGAACTGCTTTCTTAACAGTGGTTTCAGGCTTCCTCTCCAGCAGTGCTCCTAAGCTGAAATGTTGTTACCTTGTCCTAGCTGAAATGAGACATGAGTGTGAGCAGACCTACAGTTAAGGTGCTGCTTTGGGGAACAGGCAGGCCTGCCTTAAGGTTTCTGCTCCACAAAGACTATGCAGGAGCTTTAAATACTTTTCTCATGTTTGTATACATCTTTAAAGTGCAGCTTAGTCTGCTGGCTTTCAGTAGGTTTCCCTGTTAAATTTCGGCATCTGAATTCTTCCACGTTTGTTACTGGAGAATTTACAGACACCTGCCTTATTTTCTTAAAATTTTCGCTTAGTATGTAGATTTCTTGTAACGTGTGACAGGGTAGCAGTCCTGCCTGGACATGGTGTCTTGAGGCTTTTGCCTAAGCTTTATATCCACAAGGTAATCTTCCTTGTATCATGGGTCTTTGGGCTCACCTGCGCTTCTGGTCCTCACTCTGGCACACTAGATACGTCCTAGCTGAGCTGTATTCTTTATAGACATAACAGCCTTGGCGGTGCCTTCCAAGTGTAGCCCAAGGAGATGAAAGCAATGCCTGTGGTGATATTTACCTCCATATTTGTAGTCCAGACCAGTGGTTCTCAAGTAGTTGTGTTACAGCTCACTGCAGCCCTTAATGCTTCTACATCTCTTTTGGACTTCTAAATGGAGTGGTGAGCAGAGAGACAATGTGGTTTTACATGCCTGTTGCAAAGGATCAGTGGTCCCTGGATAGCACCTTGAGAGCTGTCAATCTGGAGGATAGAGCACTTGGACTGACAGGTGAGAAGCCCAGTTTTGAGCCTGCAGCTGATATCTCCCAAAAGAGACAACCTGAAAATTGGCCAGGCTCACTCCGATCGGCTGGCTGAACCTGCCACTGTGTATAGAGGGGAACGTGAGCTCCTTCCCTGGTGCTGGGATAGCCATCCTATGTGCTCTTTCTGTAGCACCATGGTAGGGGCGTCCCTACGGGATGAGGTGTGTTCTCAGTTCTGGTCTCTGCTTCCCACAGGGGTTTTTGATTCTGTCCAGCACCTCCTTTCTACATAAGCTGTTGGTGGAGTAAGGCTTTTATGTTCCTTTCTGTGCATCGTTGCGGTTTCAGTGGGGACAAGAGAGTCCTTGTCTCAGCCTTGCTGGTATCAGGTCATTCCTGTTTGAGTTGTGATGTGGGGTTGAGCTCTTCTGTGTGGAACAGGGAATTCAGTGCAGACTTCTTATCTCCTCAGCGAACTTATTAGTTAGCAGGCAATTTAAGAAGCTACTACTGCCAAGTTGTCCCATGCTTCTGAGTGAAGCTGCTAGGGTGCCATGCTTTGTGTTGAACTCGCTATTGTCTACATGCTAGTATATATGCTGTGGCTGCAGTTCCCTGAGTAGAGCCCCTTACGGGGCTGCAGTGTGCAAATGTCTGGTTTGTGCATCTCAGGTAGGCTTTCGTATCAGCCTTTATGTTCAGCTCCACCAAGGTGATGTCACAATCTCAGAGCTTTGGGTAGCTGGCTACTGGCAAAATACAGAGCATCTATGGCCTTCTAAAAAGTAAGACAAGTTTTTTAGGGACTCCTGAAAATTTCAGAGCCTGTAATATAATCATGTAGTTCTCTCATTGCCATGTGTCTCTCCCACTGCTTAAAGAAGTTCCTTCTTCTTCTAGCTGCTTGATCTTGTCCTCTGTCTCAAGCTGGGTTTAGTTGTTATGCAGTTGGCAAAGACTTTCAATCCTGTCAGTTCCCTGCTCATCACATTGACCTTGGCATGGTTGTCACTGTTCAGGTACATGAGCACTAATACAGGGTGAAGGAGATGGAGGTGCCCCACTCCATTACACAGATGACAGAGCTGTGATGTGAATTGCAGGTGGTGGTAAAGACTCTTAGATACCTGTATTATCCTTTTGTAAAATACTCATAGATATTCTACCAGGTTTCCCTGCACGTTGTGAATAAAAAGATGACTGTTCATATTATAGGAGGAGTGGTGGTAGAAGAACAGAAAAATGCATGCATCTGTTCAGAAGATGAGTTGTATGTGTTTGACACCGGTTCAGATTAGTGAGGTGCAGCCATTTAAAATGGCCATTTACTCTATAAAAGACTCTTGCTCCTTGGTAGTTGCTCTGCATGTCAGCTGTTAATGTAGTCTCTTCTGGGAGCCATGGAGATGCAAGGCAGTAAGGTTATGGCAACGTGAATAAGTTACAGTGATATGAGGTGAAATACGTATGCTTCATCCAAGAGGAGATAATTTAGTCACCCCATTATGAATGATAAGCTACTTCTCAGTTATTTTGGGCAAAAGCATTCACATGTGCAACTTGTAAGATTGCATGGTAATGTGGTAGCTTTTCTGTGTAGCTATATGCATGAGTCAGAATTTCTTCTTTATGCATGTAGAAAATGAATAGCAGAGGAGTTGAAGAGTTGCCTGAAGATGTAATCCATGTCATGATAAATTTTGCAGTTTGACAGACAGAAGAACTGTGCCTGTACATCCTCATGTCCAGATTATTTATGGTCAGATTTTATTGTGCTGTGTTTTTGGTTTTTTTTTTTCATTAAAAGCAGGGTGAGCATCTGGAGGAAAAAGTTCTCAGGAAATTATAGAAAATCTGGGAAAATCAAATTCTGTCCACAAAAGAAAATGGAAGTGAAGTGATTGAGAATGCCTTCTAGTAAAGCCCAGTTGTCTGGGAATTCTTCAACTTCTTCCCATTTCGTTTCTCTGATAGTCAAGCATTCTTCTAAAACATATGAAAAGCTACTTAGTTAATCTACCATAAAGTAAACAGTATCGTCAGTGCTGTATGGCTCTCTTTTTCTTCTAAATATTGTGTTCTTTTGTGTGCCATGGCATTTGCATGAGAACCTAGCCATGATTTTTAAGTCAGATTTAAGAATAATGCTGGTCTCAGGGTATTAAATTAATCTGCCTCTTTATATAGCAGGCTGTGAAGTATGTTGCATATTTTTTCCAGGAAGAACTCAGGGAATTTTCTTTGACACCAATTCCCCACAAAAACCCTCCCTAAATACTACTTTTGTTAAATGCCTGGCTTGTGCCAGGTAGCTTTTACAGCCTTAAAAGCCATAAAAATAAAACGTACATGTGTTGATCAATAGCTCCCATTGTTGCTTGTGTTAATCTGAAATACTATATCATGAGAAGTAACTGGGGCCCGGATGGGTGAGTAAGTTTCTTTTACATCAGCTCTAACAAAGACTTACAACTAACCTAATGGTAGAAATTGTACTAAGCCATGAAAAGGTGTTGAAGGTAGTAAGAAAAAGTAAGTGTATTTCTTGGAGCAAAAGTTCACTGTATTTCTGGGTTCCTGCTCCTTCTTCCAGTAGTCTGTAGAGAAGACTTTACATTCCAGAAGAATTGGATATATGTGTGTTCTTAATCTCTGAAAGCCCTTATTGGTAGGCATCCTTCTCGCAAAGTGCTTACTGCATTGTGCTTGCAGAACCATTTCATGGGGAATACATGGCACAACCACTCATCAACAGAAGGGACTGTAATAGTCACCCTTTCACAGTGACTTTGTTTTGTGATCTAGCAATCATTTACCTCAGGTTCAGGAAGTTTGAGTCCTTATGTCGTCCCTTTACCACAACCTGTTAGAACTGATATGCAGCAAGGAACAATAATAAGCTTGGTCAGGTGGCAGCTCTTCAGAGAAAGATCTGCATTCTTTTGAAGATCACAAGTTGAATACAAATTGACAGTGTTGCCAGAAATTAAAAAAAAAAAAGAGCATATGTCATCTTGGGGAGCATAAGGTGGAACAGAGCCTGCAAGGCACATGAAGTAATGCCTCCATTCTGCACAGCCCTGATAAGGCTGCTGCTGCAGTAACCTTACCTACTGCCTTTGGGGTTTGGTTACGTTGGTTTGGAGCAAGTCATTTCAAGGAAAAGACAGATCATCTGATAAGTGCCCAAAAGACAGCAGTGAGAAGGATCAGGGCTTTTGAAAATACAGTGCATTGCACTGTGTTACTAAACATAAAGAAAGCTGGAGATGGATCTTTGGACACCTTAGAAAGCTGTTGTAGGAAAAATCCACAAGCATGTACACACACACACACACACACACACACACAAGTTTATTCCCCAGTTCTGTTGCAGGTAGGACAAAAAGTAGTGGGCTTCAGTTGTGCCAAGAAGAAGGGATGATGGGTAAGTGGAAAAGATACTGTGGTTGTCTAGGAGGCAGTGGAATTCGTTGCTTGAGACTTTCAAGACTGGCTTGGACAAACATGCTGAGAATGACATGGGCCTGTGGTCCCATTTCAAAGCAAAGATGTTGACTTCTGAGGGCATTGCTGTGTCTGGCTTGTAACAGCACAGAAGGTGCCTGAGAAACAGTTCTTGGTGTATGTTAAGTAGTTTGAAGTCCCTGTACTAATTCAGGAGTTGTGACTTGGGAACTCTAGGCACGCAGTCTAAATGAGTGCAGCTTTTTTGAATAAATAGGCTTAACCTGAGAGCGATGGCAGAAAGTGGTTGCTCTGCCTTAATGTACTGCACTGCACCTGGGAAGCATTGATTGAGAGTGTATCTCCTGATATTGGATAGAAAAGGTACTATTCATCTCAATAGTTGACACGTTTTAGTGAGGTGATGTTCTTGAGCACGTACCAAGGAAGCAGAGCATGTGAAACACACTAAGCATGATAGCAGAAAAAATAAGCACCTGTGCTACACACATCTGTGCCATAGTGCTGTGCAACAAACCCTCTTCTGTCTGGTTATCTTCTCATTTTTTACTTCAGTGTTCAGTCCTCAAAACAATGGTTTGTTTTGGACTGATGGAATTTAACTCTCCTCAGAAGGAGTTATGCCCTTTATATGATCAAGGAGGAAATTGCTGATACTTCTATACTGTCCAAATACCACACAAATGCTAGTTAGTATTCTCTTTCCCTGCAGAGAGAAATCCTATTTGGAAGACAAGCATGTACTTTAAGAATGGCTTTCAAAATGACTGAGTTTCATTGAGGAGGATATGCTTTAATTCAAGTGGAAAAAACCTTAGTTGCAGTTCTCTTTCTTCCCAAGTGCAGTGCTTGGGGCTATTTTGGCTGGGGTGCCAATAATAATTCTTCCTTATATCCAGTCTAAACTTCCCCTGTTTAAGTTTTAACCTATTACCCCTTGTCCTATCACTACAGTCCCTAATGAAGAGTCCCTCCCCAGCATCCTTATATCCTCCCTTCAAATACTGGAAGGCTGCTCTTAGATCTCCCTGCAGCCTTCTCTTCTCCAGGCTGAACAGCCCCAACTTTCTCAGCCTGTCTTCATACGGGAGGTGCTTCAGTCCCCTGATCATCCTCATGGCCCTCCTCTGGACTTGTTCCAAATGCTGTATTATGTAGGAATCATACCCAAATGATCATAATAGTGGGTTTTTTTGCCCTGATGTATACATGTCTATGTATACAAGTATGTGTATACACGCACACACGTTAATTTGAAGAGGTAAGCTAAGTGAAACTCAAACGAGCACAGTACAAACATACTCAGTAATGAATGGGAATGTACAATTGAAATTATAACTGTAAATTATGCCAAGTATCCATATCCTCTGCTTACCAGAGTATAACAAAAATCTTTTGTTTTTATTTGACGCTTCTTGACTGAGATATACCTCTGTTTTCACCAAGATCAACAATAATTTTCACAATGAGCTGTGGCCTTTTACATTCTATGACATAAGTTATAAAACATTGTTGTTAAATTGAATAGGATATGTTATGGTAGCACAGGCCATGAAGATATGTGATTCTGGAAAGGATCACATTCAGTTTTCTGTAGTTTTTGAGATTTTTTTCCATTAAGTCTGTACATTTTAAAACATTTTAATGTCTTCAAAAGGCAGATGATCTTGCTTTATTTTACATTAGTCTGAAAATATTACATTGCTAATGCAGCTATTTTGACTATTATTTTACCTCTGCCATACAATGTCCCAATATACAAGCAGCAGAAACATGTTCACGTTTCATTTGTTGACTGTAATTTTACTGTTGCCTTGAAACAACCAATGTGTGCTCTCAGACATGATGTGATTAACATTGTGCAATCACTTATCCTGAGTCAACCTGCTTTAGCAGCCTAATCAGAGTACCATCTTCAGTAACTGCTGATCTGCAGCTGAAAGGCATTAAGAGTGAGAGGCAGAAATGCAGATGTAATTAGAGTTCTGTTTATGTGGTGAAAAAACAGTAAAAAAAAAAAAGGAGGCAAGGAGGCTTTTAAAAATGCTGTCAAAGGTTTTTCCAACTGTGATGTCTATCTACAAAATGAGTATAAGAAAATGAACTGCCAGCTGAAATACATTACAGCAAGGAAATAGCTGATACTGCACTGAATAAAAATTGCGATTGTGAGATGGTAGAAAAATCACGATTATCCTGGAAGTCTACTCAACAAAACAGTCTTACATTTCCTGCTATTTTATTTTTTTCACTAAATTAAAAATACACCCACTTAGGTTTGTAGCTTTTAAGGTTTCTTAATTACCTACACAACTTATTAAAAGAACTAGTAATCCTTTTTGGATGTCCTTGCTATGAGAGCTTTCTGTTTAAGCCTACAATTGAATTAATGACCTGGTTATCCTCCCTCTGTGTTCTGACCTTCTCTGGTATTGTGTTCAGGCTGCTAGGTTTGCATGTATCTGTGAAAGGCAAGGTATGCCAGTGTCTGTCTTACTGGAGGAGGATGAAGTAGACATCTGTCTGCAGAGGACTGTGAGATGACTGAA
Source organism: Coracopsis vasa (assembly GCA_026283785.1). Classification (NCBI taxonomy): domain Eukaryota; kingdom Metazoa; phylum Chordata; class Aves; order Psittaciformes; family Psittacidae; genus Coracopsis; species Coracopsis vasa. Next base: position 8,534 of record JANHGB010015877.1, on the reverse strand, counting down.
GACCTTTAGTGATGCAAGAAGTAAATGCTTTGGGAAATGAGGAAACGTGGTTTTCATCAAGCAAAATATAAACCACTGAACCTTTATGATTACCTAACTGGGGGCTAATAGTGAAGTAAACTGCTGGACAGACATTGTGTATCTACAAGTTAAACACTTTCATAAAATTGGACTTCTGTCTACATGGAACAAGCTTGTTGCCACTGAAAGCCAGGGAAAAGCAGTGGCTGCTTGGCTCTGGAGGTGTCAGAATTGTGAAAAGCCAAAGTTAGAACCAAGGTGTATGGAGATCTGTGGGTAGTCTGCCTATCCTTTCTTACTTACAGAAAAGTAGAAAAGTATAGCAAAACCTCATCTGTTTGAAAAGGAATTTAAAAATGCATCAGGTATGGCAGAGGTAAGCAAAGTGTCCTTCACCTCCTGTGGTTTAATGTATTGCCTTCAACAGAAGCAGAGCTAATCAGGGTGAAAATCCCTGAGAATCAGAGCTAATCAGTAATAAAAGCACTGGAGAATGATATCTCAGAAATGGGCACTCTGACAGTGTCTGGGTCAGTTGTGCTGAACACCTGAAGGCTATGTGAGAAGAAGAAGAAATGAATTTATCAGAGATGGATTGTCGGAGCAGTCCCAGGCACAGCTACAGGTTAGGCAGAGAAGAGATTCAGAGCAGCCCTACGGAGAAGGACTTGGGAGTGTTAGTCGATGAGAAAACGAACATGAGCCAGCAGTGTGCACTCGCAGCCCAAAAAGCCGACCGTATCCTGGGCTGCATCAAAAGGAGCATGACCAGCAGGTCAAAGGAGGTGGTCCTGCCCCTCTACTCTGCTGTCATGGGACCTCACTTGTAGTACTGTGTGCAGTTCTGGTGTCCTCAACATAAAAAGGACATGGAACTGTTGGAAGAAGTTCAGTGGAGGGCCACGAGGATGATCAGGGGGCTGGAGCACCTTCCGGATGAAGGTAGGCTGAGAAAGTTGGGGCTGTTCAGCCTGGAGAAGAGAAGGCTGCGTGGAGACCTTGTAGCAGCCTTCCAGCATCTAAAGGGGGGTTATAAGGATGCTGGGGATGGACTCTTCATTAGGGACTGTAATGCTAGGACCAGGGGTAACGGATTAAAACTTTAGCAGGGGAAGTTTAGATTGGATAGAAGGAAGAAATTCTTTACTGTAAGGGTGGTGAGGCACTGGAATGGGATGCCCAAGGAAGTTGTGAATGCTCCATCCCTGGGCGGTGTTTAAGGCCAGGTTGGGCAGAGCCTTGGGTGACATGGTTTAGTGTGAGGTGTCCTTGCCCATGGCAGGGGAGTTGGAACTTGATGATCTTAAGGTCCTTTCCAACCCTAACTATTCTATGATTCTGTGACTGTTATGAAGATACAAAATAAATGGTAACTTCTGAACAGTACCACCACTGATAAGAGGACAGCAGCTCTCTTGCAGCTTCCCAGAAAAGTCTGCAGTTCTCACGTTCTGTCATAAACTAGGAATGACTGTCTGACCCCAGCTATGCAACAGCTGCACATAAGTCCCAAATCCAGAGAAATGGTTGTTGCTTGTCAACATAGTGATGTTTAGTTGAATCAAAACCAACATGTTACAAAAAGAGATTTTTAGTAACAATTCTGCAAATGCTTATTTTCACTTTCAGACTTCTGGATTCATGTCCCACATCCATATCGCTTTCAGCAAGAGTAGGCTGTTTCCTCATCACTTTAAACATTCCCATTGATGTCTGTCTTATCTCTCAGCAAAACGTTTAGCTGCTCTGTAGTCCTCTGATATCCCTCTGCAGCCATTCTGTGATACACCCTGAAGGAAGGCTGCCCAGTTACTTCAAACCCATTTCTCCTTCCTCTCAGCCCCAGAGCCATCCTGTTGCTTTCTCCCTACAGCTTCACACCAGCAACAGTAAAAACCTTTGCCATCATTTCTGCAAGGCAAACTTGTACACTTAAATCACTCAGTGAACAACAGGACATGAAACACCTGCAGCATCACATTTGAGATGGATAACAGGTAAGTGACATTCTTTTGCATTGAAGCACATATCATATCCATGGTGGGAGCAGGGCTGACATTGTTATGTCTGAAGTCACCCCATCTAAGAGTACTGAGCCAGCTTCCATTGCCGGAACTGAGACCGAAGCCAAGGACCACTGCATCCATGGAAAAATCCCCATGGGATTCAGTTTGCCCTGGATCAGCTTAAAAAATAATCATTGCTTCTTCATTTAGAAAATAGATAGGCATTAGCAGCTTCACCCTATCAGTAGCATCTCCAGCTAGGTGCAAAGGAACCTTAATGAAATCCTGTTGTAGAAGGCAATTATTTCCATCACACATTTTATAACCTCATGTATAGCACTTTTGCTATCTTTCTTCTTTTGAAAATAGTTCTTGTACACATCCTCAGAACAGATCAGCAGCTATTAAGACAAAGCAGACTAATACAAATGTACATACAATAGCTTTATAAAATGCCCCGAATGCATTTTTAACCTCTTGTTAGAAATACAGTTGGTTAAAAAAAAAGAAAAAAGAAAAAAGCTGTAAATCACTGATCTCTGACACGCTGAAAGTATGCAGAGACACCAGCAGTTGCAAGCAGGTGATCAAACACTAGTGGAGAGGAAACAGTTACAGCTCAAACCCCACTTTTTCTTTTGTAATTACCAAAATAATTATATTTTTGTATTTTTCACTGTTCTCTCATATGATTTGAACTTATAAAATACAAGTTCTCTAACATTAAAATACATCCATGATTGCATAATAAACAGTACTAAGAAAATAATTATCTGACATGTGATTGCAGATAAAGACTCTATGTCTAGTGAGTTTTATTCCTGTAGCATATTAAACTCATAGGAACTCTACCATGATACAATCCTACAGGAATCAGTAGCATCCAATAGCCCAGCTCAGAGAATGAGTTTTAAATGTAAGCAAGAATCCAAGAACGCTGTACCTCTTAATGACCGGGGCAGGAGGTGCTCACAGAACATGTATAAATCAGGAATTCTTTACATAAATAAAATACTCTCAGGTTATTCATTTCAGTGATAAACTGCATTTACACGTTAGACTGGGAAGAGGCAGGAAAAAAGGCAAAGCATCCCTCTGCTCAGAAACATCCAGCAGTCAGATATTTATTTTCTGTACCTTCTTCACCTGCAAAGGCAATTGCGTGCCATGGGGTGAAGGGAGACCCAACAATCCGGTCCTCCCCACCGTCAACAGCTTGGCAGAAACCCTGCTCAGCCCCACCATGCTCCTCTTCTTGCAAGGCTGCTGGGACACGTGCTCTGCTCTTGCTGCTGCACGGCAGTGCGGGAAGTCACAAGACTGTGACAGGACGTAGCTGCTCCAGCTGTGTTTCCAAGGCAATGCGTTCCTTGTGAACCTCCTGCAGGACGGAGAGATGTGCTGTAACTTTTGGGATGCTCACATGCACCACCTCGCTCCAGTGAAAAGCAGCCAGGCAAACCACTGACTGGAGGCTTCAGGCTCTGCTGTGAAGTAATTCTCCTTGTGGTCTCAAAACACTGTACCATTGCCACACAACCACCCTGCATAGCCATCTAGTGTCTCCTCCTTACAATGGAGCAATACTTGTTTGGGCAATCATGGAGAGAAGCAGTCATCCAATACCTTGGGATAAAGGGAAGCTGGCTACAAATGGTTATTTTTACCGAAGAAAATCAGGTTATCTTGAAATCACGTTTCCCTCAAAACTGCTTTCTGAGAATTTTTGGTTGACGCAACTATCTCTTTCCTTTCAGAAATGAATGAGACAGCTTTTCTAAGACAACACAGGTTTTGCAATCTACCTCTTTGACTTGCGGCAGGAAGATCATCCGCCTCAGTCAGAAACTAACTGTGAAGGCTTTGGGAATCAGTGATTTTTGGGAAAGCCTTTCCTGGTCTCAAGGCTGGCCCTGCACTGAGGGACATTCATAAAAACAGCAAAGCCCTGCTCCATCAGAAAGCTTCCAGGCAGCAATATGACTTAAAGGACAAATTCAGTTTTCTACTCTTGTGTGAACTTAAGCAAATCTCCGTCTCTTCTACCCTGCTGTAAAATACAGGTAACAGCATTGGCCTGCTTTGTGAAGGTCAGAGAATTTAAGCATACTGAAGATAGTGCATGGAAGCAAATAAGATCTGAGCCAAGGAATGACAGCAATGTGCTGTCATTAAAAGCTTTAATCTCCATGCTTATTTCAATTGCTGTCCTATATTTTGCTATGAGTTCAGTACAAAGCATCCACCCCGCTTCTTTCTCAGGAGATCTCTAAAAAGCAGTTTAAAAAATATATTAAATAAAGTTGAATATGCAATCAAACTTTCACACTGACTGAACGGGGGTTCACCTCCCTTTCCAATCAAGTGCTCATTCACAATATACAAGGAAGAAAAAGCTGTAGCTGATCAAAAACTAAAGTCTGTATTAGCCTTGAACTAAGACAACAGAAAAATAAGAACTGGTATTTAAAAGAACACAGCACCTTGAGAACTGTGTTCAGCTCTGGGGCCTGCAACATAAGAAGGATGTGGACCTGTTGGAGTGAGTTCAGAGCAGGGCCACAAAGGGGACCAGAGGGCTGGAGCACCTCTCCTGTGAAGACAGGCTGAGAGAGCTGGGGTTGTTCAGCCTGGAGAAGAGAGGGCTCAGGGGAGACCTTAGAGCAGCCTTCCAGTGCCTAAAGGATGCTGGAGAGGGACTTTTTACAAGGACATGTGGGGACAGGACAGGGGGAATGGCTTTAAACTGAAAGAGGGTAGACGTTTGCTAGATATTAGGAAGATGTTCTTCGCTATGAGGGTGAGACACCGGCAGAGGTTGCCCAGAGAAGCTGTGGCTGCCCCATCCCTGGCAGTGTTCAAGGTCAGGTTGGATGGGGCTTTGAGCAACCTAGTCTAGTGGAAGGTATCCCTGCCCATGGCAGGGGGGTTGGAACTAGATGATCTTAAGGTCCTTTCCAACCCTAACTATTCTATGATTTGATGTTAAAAGCGAAATCAGCAGACATTAAATATTAGTATTAGATGTTCACGTAAAGCACAGTTTAGGCAGCCCATGTATACCCAATGCCTAACTCCAGGAGACAGTTATGTAGCACAACTGATCAGAAGACAAGAAAGCTACACTTGAGTTGCTCTCTTGAGTTGCCCTGGGTGACTCCATCACATTATCAATTTTTTCAGAAAGACGAAGTTCACCCTTTCAACTTACTCTAACTGCCAGTGGAGCTCAGGCCCATAGGCTGTAACTTTTCCCAGAAAGCCTCATCCAACCCACTCATACAGCATACTTATTCCCTTCCAGAAAGCAGGAAGTAACACAGCAGGTCTCATCTGAAAGGATGAACAAGATTATCTGCTGGAGTTGACACATCACTGATTGTAGAGAGCTTTGTCACCAGTTTTCAATGCATTCCTTACCTTCAGCTGCTGCTGGAGCTCACTGTTCAACCTGGCGAGCACAGCATTGGCTTCTTTGTTTTTTCGTATAGCGGTCTGAATAGCCCTTTTCTGCTTGGAAGACTGTCTGCCAGACAGATAAATACAAAACGTGTCAATTAAGAGCCTCGATAGTGGCCAATGCCAGAAGATCAGCCATCCATTTTGCATGTCTGTACTCTATACACACAGGACTACAGCTCTAGACACACTGGACTACACTTCAAAGACAACGTACAAACTACAGATTTAGGAGAAGAAAAATATAACACTGAAATGAATCAGGTAGACTATTTGAAAGTAAAATGGTCACACTTGTTAACCTGAATGCCAGAAACATTTCAGGCTGTCTCAATTATTTCAAAATCACTGCATTCTGATTCAACTTTAAGAATAATCCCTGTATAGCCATGCTTATTGTAGCATCTTTGTGTTAGCTGCTTTCAGACACTTGTAGAGTTTAAAGATTCAGGAGTGGTTAACAGAAAATATAAAAGTTTTCTATGTGGAAAGAAAAGGCATCTGCATAAAAATACTGTCTCAGATGTTTGGGGACACTGCTGATTCTCATGTTTCTTTACTTCAAAAACTAATGGGGTTTTTTTTCATTCAAATCTGTCCACCAAAACCATCTGATGTCATGAACAGGAACAGGTAGATGGCTTATAGATCTTCCTCCTCTATTTTGCTGCTTAAATAAAAGATTTCTCTCCTATTATTATTATTATTATTACTTTATAACCCATGGTAACTGATCCAGAGGAAATTAGTTAGGCAGACAGGTACAAAAAGAGACAGCTCTATACATAAGGACCAACCTATTCCAAGAAACAGAGGTAACAACAGCAAAAAGGAAAGAAAATATAGAAGATATTGGCTGCATATCCAAGCTCTTTTCCAAGTAGACTATTTTGAAATTCTGCATGAGGCACCAAGGCCTCCTGAATGGCAAATCTGATCTAAACCAGAAGCACCATTTAAATACGGTCCACAGTCCCCATTAGCTCTTCTCCTGACAGAGCTGATGGCACTGATCTTAGCAACAGAGTCTGTTTCACAGCACAGACAGGTCTTTCTGCTGTTATCTTCAGTGAACTGTCAGTTTCTTGCTTCACTATTTTGCTTCAAACTATTCTCTATAGGCTACAATGTAATAAATTATAGGAAAAACAATTAAAAGCAGGGCAATGTATGTGGTCATTTAAACATTTTAGGAAAGATATATATAGATATTTAGGAAAGATATATATATATAGATATATATATATATAGTGAAAGCAGGATTAAGTTGAGGTGTGAACAATGCTATTCTCTTTCTTTGAACCACTACAGAATATGCACTCCCTAAGCACAAAATAGCACTTTAAGAGCATTCTAGGAGTGCTACTACTTATTCCAATCTCCAGTTATGCAGCACAGATCCAGTCTACTGATAAGCAGTTTGCTAAGAGCGGCTCAACTGATTTGGGCAGCTTGGTTTTGTTTCAGACAATCAGATGTCTTTACAAGCTTTCGGTGAAAATGGGCTATAATGTTTGCACACTTTCAGTTGAGGGAGATGTATAGATCCAATAGGGCTTCAAGTGCCTTCATTTACCGTTTGTACAGCCCCTTCTCTATTGCCATTAAATAAATATATAGTGAAATACCTACAAGTCTTTGTTGCTGACATCTTCAACAGCTATATTTATGAGAGCAAACAACACATGCTGGGGTTGGCAATCACTGTTTTTCACAGGTGGTCTATGGCTCAGCTCATACCAGTGGCGAGCTCATTTCCAATCTGCCTTGCGATGAAGAAATATCACAAAGATATGACCAACATCAAGCATTTCGTGACTCAGTTTTCTGGACATTTCTCTGGTTCTATCTTTCCATATCAATGGACAGATACTTCAGAAGATATGTGCAAGGAAAAACCGCACATCCACAGATCTAAAAGAGGTTGTGTGAGAGATGCTGGTTGAACAGCTAGGTTTGCTCTTCAGACATGTCTACCACATACAGAGGTAAAACACCTTTGAAGAGGCTACCAATCAAATATTTCCAACTTAAACAGTCACCACAGACTTAGACTGTGTTTGAGAAGACACATGTAGATGTCAGAGATCTGCATCTTGTGAAGCATTCTCAAAAGCAGAACTATTAAGCACAAAATCATGCGAAGAGCAAACCCGGCCACATCAGATCTCATGGTGCAGTTTGACGTGCTTGGTACAGGTTTTTACTTTTGGACTGGGAGCTGAGGCTTGACTGCTGGCACGGAAGAAGTCACATTTATAGTGGGAGAAAGCTCAGGGGTCTCCAGCCCCTGTGCCTCTGCTCGGAGCTTCCTGCGGGTGGGTTTGGAGGGTGGCTGAGCAAGAACAACCTCCTGCAAGGAAGAAACACAGCAACATTAAGTCAGGCCATATGTGTCCCATCATTAGGCTGGGGAATACTTGTGACACAGAAATTGTTGACAGCTGGCCTAAGATTTCATAATTTAAAGAGGTACAGAGCTTAATTCAGATTTGGTAATAGCCTCTCAGGTTTCTAACTTTGAAAAAGGAACAATAACTCCTGCAACCCCTTAATGAATGAAATGATTACACTGGTGTTTTGTCTTCATCTAGATGACAGGCTTTTCAGAACTGGATTGTGTAGCTCTGTGTGCAACTTATTACCTCACCCCTACAGCATGGAGACTCTGCCTTCTCCCCTCCTCTCTTACATGAAGCAACACTGAAGATAGCTTAGGAAGACAAATGTATAAAATTATCCATGCAAAATTAACACGTTGGAAGTGTAGAAGGCTAGTTATTTCTCTTGATAAGTTACATCAAAGAAATAGTCTGGTTTCTAAGTAAAAGAAAGTGTATTGGGTTTTTAACAATTCAGTAGTAAGAAGAGTTTTCATTATTTTAAGTTAAGACATCCTTTCTTTTGCAATGAGAAGCAGTTTTAATGCCTTGTATCTGTTTTAAATCTTAAAGATAAATACATCTTTTCCAGTGCATTCTATTCTTAGCGCTCTTTTACAAGGAATATAACTATTACTGCCCCATTTCATGAATGAGAAAGCTAAGA
>JANHGB010015876.1:9602-24449 GCA_026283785.1 Coracopsis vasa | reverse complement strand
CATTGGGGTCCCCTCAATCCATTGGGGTTCCCTGAACCTGTTGGTGGGGGTCCCCTCCTGGATCCCCCCAAGCCATTGGGGTCCCCTCAACCCCTTTGGGTCCCCAAAACCCATTGGGGTCCCCTGATCCCCTTGGTGTGGGTCCCCCCCTTGATCCCCCCAACCCATTGGGGTCCCCTGAACCCTTGGAGTCCCCTGAACCCCTGGAGTCCCCTGATCCCATTGGTGTGGGTCCCCCCTGGATCCCCTCATCCCATTGGGGTCCCCTCAACCCCTTTGGGTCCCCAAAACCCATTGGAGTCCCCTGAGCCCCGTCCGGGTGGGTTCCTCCTCAATACCGGGGCCCCCTGAACCCCTGGGGTCCCCTCAACCCATTGGGGTCCCCTTCCTCATCTTGGGGTCCCTTTAACCCCTTGGTGTGGGCCCCCCCCCTTGGGGCCCCCTCTCTGATGCTGGGGTCCCGTCCCCCCCCCGCAGAGCGGTTCCTGGCTCCGGGGGCCCCGCTGCGGGCGCTGCTGCCCCTGAACCCTGGCGGGCAGCGGGAGCCACCGTCCGGCCGTGCTGGTTTTGCTGCCGTGCCGGGGGGCAGTTTAACCCCCAGTGGAGGTCTTGGGAAGAGGTCCCGTGGCCATCATCTTCACGACCCGAGTAGAGCAGGGCTTGGTTACTGCGGTGAGGCCACTGGCGGTGGGAACTAGGAAGTTTTATCTCATGGAAAAAGAACTTTAATGTACAGCTTGGAGATAGTGAAGCGAGAGTGAAGCAGTTCCAGATTGCGAGATGTTGTCAGTGAGGAAGACAGTAGCTTCAGCTGCTTGGAGATTTCAGATATGTGGATCTTTGCGGACCGTCTTTCCAGATTGCAGTTGTGAAGGAGGACCGAGGGGATCTCTAATATGCAGACATTAAAATACTACTTTTTGTTCCAGGAAATTTCAGAGTGAGTTCTGAATGTTCGGCTAGAGAGTATCCTCAGAGTTACTACAATGACGAGAGAGCCTTTCAGTAATTAATTAGCAATGCGAATTGTACAATATCTCGTGTAAAGTGATGAAAAATAATAGTGTTCTGTGACTGGCATTTAGTAATGTAAAATACGAAATTATGCAAGAATAGCATCTAACAGTTTGCTGGGGGTGGGGAGGAGAACTTGTCTTTGCAGGTCTGTGAGTCAAGTGTGTGTGGAAAAATCACTCCTGTTCAGAAGTAACGCCCCTTATCCAACTGATACCGTTCCTGTCCCTGGTGGACATGTTCTGTTCTGTGTGCAGCTGCATGACTGTAAGTAGCCTATCTTTCCATGCATTTAATTGATAGATTGCCTCTGCTTAGGGATTTTTTTTTTTTAAACTTTCAACTCGCATGTTATGATTTTTACAAAGTATTTGGGCTTGTTAAGAGTTCCAGAGAGACCACAGTGACTCAGGATCCGACCTCCAAAGACAAACGAAAATAAAGATCATTGCAGTCAGTTTCAGGGTAGAGTCTCTTGCTAAACACAAATTAGCTTTTATCAGTTGTTTCTGTATCTGAGTTTGCTACACTTACAGCAACAACTAAGGGTTGATGATTGAAATGTACCACTATTGCTTTTACCAGAAACTGATTTCTTATATCTTGGATTCTTTATTTCATATGCTTATTTTCATACTTTCTTCTCTGCTGGCAATGCTTTTTCTTTAGTAATCATATACCCTCATAGGATTAACATGCCAGTAACACTTTTTTCCTCTTTCTGCTTTCCACATTGTACGTCATTTGGCAGATTTCATGTCCAGCTCTGACATTCATTGAAATTCACTCGCATTTGAACACTTACGGTTTTCCCATTTGAGTCTTTTGTCTGGAAGTTTTGACCCACAGTCCCATCTACTTCTGACCCAAATCATAGGGCATTTTACTTTGGGAGGGGCTCAGGAGATTAAGTGGTCCAACAACTAGTCGAAACAGGGTTAGCTTCCCATTATCTAGTCCTGCTTTCAGATCTTCACAGATGATGACTGAATGTTTTGCATACAGGGAAGAGCAGAGAAACAATGGTAGCCTCATAGTACGTGGTATGATAAGTAGTAGTGCTAGAACTTCACCCATTCCAATTTTCAGTAGGTCTCAGAGTAAAGATGAATTTTGATGAGGGTTTAACCACAGCTGAAAGTGCCATCAGGCTTCTGGGTATTGCAGCCTCTAACTTGGAAGTAGCTAAACTTTATCCTTTTCCCATACCACCCATAGTATCATAGAAATAGGATTAGAAGCATTCTGAATCTGTAATCTTGTCCAAAGGAAGGATCATCTGTGTTCAGATTGATGACAGGAGATTTTTCTGTCAATTGATTATTTGGGCCCTGTATCTATCACATGATTTGACCAACTAAACAAGCCATAGATATTTGACTGCACATGTCTGTTAGATTGTAGCACACCTGGGAACAACAGAATTCACTGCTTACATAGCCTTTTCCTTTTCTGTGCTTGCTGGAAGAAATCTGAGAAACTTTATTTGAGATCACCTGAAGGATAATAAAGTTCTCTGGTAGAAACAGCCTTCTCCCCTTTGGCCTTCCCCAAGGAAACACAGAAATGCATACGTTCTCATCAACTGATTGTGGAAGACACCTTTCCAGGATGGATGTGAAATGAGCTGCCTCTGGCAGAAGTATAATCAAGCTGACTCCAGATGGCCTCCTGGAAAAGGGCAAGTGGGAACAGGCTCTGACCCTAATGAACTATTGTGGCCGGTAACAAAGATGATGTGATGCACAAGCATCATTCACCACTGCTAGCAGATACCAGAGTAGTTTTCAAATTTTACTAATACTTCTTTAGGATACTTCTAAAAGATGGAGGTTTCCTTATTTCTCTGCTTGTTACTAATATCTCTTTCCATGACTGTTCTCATTCTTTCCTGGCTGCAGTACTCTTTCAGCTGTCTTTTCTGAAGTATAGAGCTTACTTCTCTTCACCGAGTCATCTTTCTTGCCTATTTTTTTTACTATTGCCATCCTTCAATTGCATTATTTTTCTACTTTTTCATACTGTTGTTCTCCATCTGACAGCTGTCCACAACTCTGGCATTCCGCTAACCTTGAGAGCTAATCACACACAATCATCTTCTCTTTCTTTTGTACCCTCTGTAGGCCTTTTTTCTTTTGCAGTTTTTCCCAGTACTGCCTATCTTGTGCTAAGGGTTGAGTTTCATGTATGTCTTAAATGGATTTTAGACTGTGTTGATACTAAATGGAGCAGTGTGACTGCTCACCACATCCCTAACAGTGCCTTCTGTCTAATGATCCTGTAGCTGGCTGAGTCAGGCAGTCTTGCTGATCCAACTGAAAGTTATTCTTTAAGAGGAAGAGATCAGTTCTCAGGGACAGCTGGAAATACTGGATATTTTCAAAATATATAAAATAATTTTAAAAGCATTCCTGTTTCACACACTAACTTCTCAAGATAACAACTTTGTCTTTAGCTTTTGCAGGTGTTAGGAGAATATTGCTGCTATTTCCACTTCTAAATCAGTGGAAGAACTAAAATGACTGTGTTTTAAGCTTACAAGAGCCATCCACGAGCCTGACTCCTGTTTGCTTTTTTTGCTGTTATTGTTTGTTTGTTTGTGGGGTTTGGTTAGGTTTAGGGTTTTTGTTTGGTTTTATTTCGGTTGAGTGGTGGTTGAGTGGTTGTGTGTTTCGGGGTTTTTTTTTTGTTTGTTTGTTTTCTTTTTTCTGGTTTCAAACAAATTAAATTGTCTGAAATGCTTTTTTTCCCTTTTCTACAAGATTAAATACCCTTTAGTAGCTGGCATGCTTTCTCAAGTAGACTGTGCTATGAACAAGTTATATTTGTCTTTTCTCTGAAAACTTGAGCAGTTTGAATATCTTAAGTTTTGGTGCAGAAGGACTTTTCTTCCAGTTTTCAGGTGTATTTTGCATTATGTAGAGTTGTTAGTCTGCATTAGCAGGCATTCAGCTCTGATAACAGGAGAGTACTTAAAGAACTGCATTCCAAAGAAAAGAAATGGTTGTGATTAGCACAACTATCAATGCTTTCCTTTTCAAGTGTAATGATTATACCCTCAAGTGAATAATAAGAAAGCTGTTCGTGCAACTATTTTTGTGACTGAAATAGGAGCTTAATACTCCTTTGGCCTTTGTGTCCTTAAAAGACTTAAGCTGGACTAATGCTGTATTTGAATATAAAAAAGCTTTTATTTCTGCTTGCTGCTCTATACATCTGAGGATCTGTTCAGCCATTGAAATTACATTGAGAGCTGAAGTTTTGGAGATTTTCTTCACCCTTCCCTTCCGTCCCCCCAGCCTACTAGACAGCCTAAATTCTTCTTTGGTACTACTGTAATCAAGGATTCTGCCACTCACTCCTGTTGTCAGGATGATCTATAGTTCCTCAAACTTTGTAAGATGTTTTATTTGGATGTATTCAAAAGTTTATTGTTTATTGACTCATTAGGGTAAGTCTACCATAGTATACCTTTAATAGTTTGCCATTTTTTTATGACCTAGTGTTTTAGCAGTAATAATACATTAAACCATTGTAACCATACTGAATACCACTGGCTCAGGAGGGCATTACTGTGGTATACCAATAGAAAGTCTGGGGGTTTTAGGATGCCTATTCTCTATTCGTACTTATTTTGGGCTTTACCAACCTTAATTATTTTGAATCCATTTAATGTTGCCTTTTGTGGACTCATGTATTGGTAGTGTTTTGTCATTGAAGTGTTGTGTGTGTCTAATTTGGGCATCTTAAAGAAATTAAAGCACATATTAAGATAGTTGCCTTAACCAGTTCCCATGCTTTTTGGAAAATCGCATTTGTGATTTCTGAAACACCTGTTTCCCATGTTTTTCCATGAAACTGTACAAACTACTACTGATTATATCATATTAGCCTGTTAGCTGTGTTACTGTGGGTTACTTAATACAAGGCACTATCTAGCTTATAATTACTGAATTTTTTCCTTTAGAAAATATTCACTTTGTCTTAGATCTATTTTTTTTTCCTAGTAATTTGACATTGGCACTTCTTTTTCTTTTATTCCTCATTTCAACCTTCAGCAAAGCTGAACTACTACCAACAGCCCCAGGATATCCAAGAATCTGATTTTTTGAAGTTCTCAGAGAAGTATGGCAGGCACTCTTTCGTAACACCATCACAAGTCCAGCCATCATTCTCTCCCTTTTACCGGGTAAGTTGAAAGAAATTAGCAATCCCTTTGCAGATACACTTTTACTAAAGCTGTCTGCAATGAGATCTAATGAGAACAGAGTGAAAGATTCTTATTTTTCTACCTATAATCTATATTACCACTCATTTATTTTCATTCCTTATTGTGTAAAAAAAAAAAAAATCTCATTAGTTTTCTTGTATTTAAAATTTTGGACAATCCTTTAAACAAAACTGGGCGTACACTAAGGAGAAGTATAAATTTGCCTCTGTGCCCCGATTATATCATCATCTTGCACTTGGTTTTAGTATTCAACAGTCACTTTGTCTGTGATTTCTCCAAATTGTCTTTGCAGGCTGGGGATCCAATCCTAATCTACTTTGGTTCATCATCTGTACTGAGTACACTTAGACAGCCAGTAAAAATGGGATCCAGTGGACTTTGTGTTGATGGAAATCCTGCTGGTTAGTAGAGGGGGAAGAATTTCTCAGTGTGGTTTGCTTGTTTTATCTGTTGTCGTGTCTTAACTCAGGCTTCCTGGACAGTAAAAGCACAAGCTGTACTCGGAGTTTTGCCAACTTGAGCAAGAGCTGCGTTACTGACCCTGCCCTAGATGCTACCTCCTACTACCGTGACTTCTACGTGCTAAAGGTGCATGCTGTATTTCTTCATTTTGCTCAACATCTTATTTGCTTGACTTTCCACTGCAAATTCAGCTAACTGGAAAACTAAAGGTCACCTGGTATGTCATCCCTGATCTCCCGATTGTTAAGGCCTTCTTGCTGGTAATCCTGTTAAAAATAATTTCGAAATAACAGATTTATCGTTCTGGATTCATCATGCTGGTCTTACTGAATATTAATATGAAAATATCTCCTCTTGCCTTCTCGAGTTTCTCTGGTGTTCCAGGAGAAAATGGCACTGTAAATAATAACACCTTATTAAGACTAATGATTCAGTTTACCTTGTATTGGAAATCTAAAGCTACGTAACTGTAGTAGAAAGTCTTCTACTGATGAAATTTAACTCACATTTTCAGGGCTCTCTTTGTCACTGTGGCCCAAATTTAGTTTTTCCTTAAATGGAAGCTGAAGTAATTACTTGATTCCAGAAAGGGGAGTTCCAGGAATGGATCAAGGATACCTGCATTCTGCAGGCCATTAGCAGAGCCAAGTATAAAATTTGTATGCTGATGTTCTACAAATGCTTTCTGTGGATTATGTCTGTGAATTCTAGATCACAAATTGATGACAAGCTTTACACATCTGTAATAAAAATTTGTCAGTGTAATATGTAGGCCGCATTTAGTGATGGTTTTATGACTTCAAGCACTTGCAAACCCAGAAAATCAGTTGTTCTTTTTGGTGTTGTATGTTGGTTTGTTTGTTTTCCCCAGGTCCCAGTTAGTGACACCATTGTGCAGTCCATGAAGGTCAGTCTCTGTTGCCAATGACAATAATTTCTGCTTCTAAAATAAAACATGTCGGGAATCTTAGACATTCATTTATAGTAATGCCCGTGAGTTGGAAACGTGGGAGAATGGGAATGTTCTGTGTCCAAGACAAGATTTTTTTTTTGACAAAGTGTGACATTATAAAAAAAAAAAAATAGGGGTATAAGGAAAGATGTACTTTTAAATAAATGGGCATAGATAGTGCTGGAGTCAGGGGGATAGCTTGTTTTCTTAGGAAAAAGTGGGCATCTAGAGCAGGGTGACATGTCCACATATGACGGCTACAGCAGGAAGGTAAATCTGACTTGGGACAGAAAAGCAGTTGAGAAGAGTAAGAAAGGCACACTCCTTTTAAACACTGCTAACAGTTAATATGCCTGCTGTCTCCAGATAAAGGTCACTGCAGTCGCACCACCTGAAGCTCCCCAGATCAGAGACAACACATGTATCAACATTGTTTCTGAGGTATCTGATCATTCTTCCCTTTGGGTAGCTCAACACTCGCTTGAAGTCATTGCCCTATTATCTTACTCTGCCTCTGATTCTTCTCTCAATTGGATTTACAGGTGATCTATGAGATAGAATTCAGTGGCACACATGGGATTCAGAGTGTTTCTGTCTGGTTCAAAATGAGCAACATCTCTGGGAACTCAGGATCTGCTCTGCAGCAGCGCTTCACTTTACACTTCTGGGTCAGTGCCCCCACCTTCCCAGGCTCTTACCAAGCGTGTGATACAGTTTTGTGCATATGAGATGTGAAAAGTTTAGAGCAGTGTCGTTGTGCTATGGTAGTACCAGAACCCCGGGACACGGTGGTTGAAGGCAGGAGGGGACACTTGCTCTGGTCTCAAGTAAACCATGTTAGCAGAAAGACTTGAGCTCAGTACAAGCACGCAGCCTTGCATGGCACCAGTTGGAAGGGGCTGGCTATTTTTACCTGAGTGTTTTTTGCTGTTGGTTTAATTTGATTTGGATTTGGGTTTGCTTTTTTGTTTGTTTCCTTGTTTGTTTTTTGGTCTTTTTGGTTTGTTTGGGTTTTTTGTTTTCTTTTTTGTTTGTTTGTTTGTTTTGTTTGATGGCATGGGTTTTTTTGTTTGTTTTGTTTTGTTTTTAATGGTGGGGGAGAAGGGAAGAGGATGAGATCAGGGTCACCAGCATGATCTTGTGAAGGAGCTGGTGCTGTGTCTGAGGTGTTCAATGTTTGTGAACAAAGTTACTAAATTTATTCCAGGTACTTTACTTAATTTTGCCTGTGCAGTGGGAAAAAGAGCTGCTTTGGAGGGGGTGGAAATCTGGGAAATACTTACGTGTGTTGAAGTTCATATAAACCTTGCATCATAAGGGCAATGTAAAGTGGGAGAAGTGGTGACCTCAGGGCTTGGTAAGTGTGCAGTGTAACTTTGCTGAAGTTGTCCCCAGAGGCTCTCCCCATAAAACAATTTAGAAGTGGAATCTGCCACTCGGAATCAGGGTCAAGGCAGAGTTTGTTCTGCAGATCATATGTAGAATTGCCTGGACCGATACAGTCACTTCCTTAGAGACAAATGCTGAGCTATAGGAATTCATTGTCTCAAGAACTGTCCTAGTAGAATCCACATTTCAGGGTACTGACTTTTTTTTTTTTTACCTCCTGGACTGCAGAAGAACTTGCCAGGTAAGAAAGAGAATTGAAAACAAGTAATTGAGGTTCTAGTAGTGTATAATATTCAGTCATTCAAAAAATGGGTTACACTTACATTTTTGAGAATGCAAATTTGATCTGACTGGTACTAATGTTTTCTTCTCCCTTTCTTTCTTCCCTTTGCCTCTTTGTAGACCAGAACTCTTTCTCACACATTGCCTAGAAGTGGAAACCCTGGCTATATCACTGGAGCACCACTGTTGATTACAAACAGGGGTGCAATGCAGCATGTATCCTTTCTCTGCTATCAAGTTTTATTAGTCACTTGGTTTATTGCCGTCTGGTACTCTACTGTCTGGACTTTTCAGATTCTGCTGTTACCTGTGAGGAGAGTATTATATTGCAGCCATCAGCAGCCCTTTTGGTCATGACTGAATTGCAGTCCAGCAAGGGGATGAGGAATGTTGAGTGAGAGAATAGCTAAATACAAATTGGGTGTCCTGTATTATGTCTGTTTATGCTTTTGTTTGACTTCTTGACATGCAGTCTTGTCATATGAGCATTTTACAGAGTGAAGGTGATGGAAGTTGCTCACAGTTCCTCCGACACACAGTACAATTTGGAAGAAATGTGAGATCAGGCTGCAAGCTCAGGTAGCAGCACACTCTGAAGTCACCCTTCCTGACACATTTGGAAGTTAGGAACTCATCGAGCACGTTTTTCTGTAGCCTGTCATGCACTGCTGTGGGGCCTAGGTCCTTCCCTGAGGTCACCAATGGGTCTTTACAGATCTCTCATATACTTCTTAGGGAACTTGAATGTCAGAAAGATGGTGGACCTCTAGAACAGTCTGAACATTGTGAATGTTTTCTGAGGCTGCAGTGTGGCAATGTCTTGGGCAAGACTAGAGTTTGTATTTGAGGAATGAAGTAAAACAGAACCTTAAAAAGTGATTGTTTTGATTTGGATCATTTTTTTGTTGGTAACAGAGCAGATCTGACAGCTGACAGCTCTTCAGCCATCTTATTATGTGTTACCCCGCTGTGTGGTTCTTCTCCCTTCTCATTGCAGAAAGGATTGAAACTGCATCCATTTAATACCAGTTCTTCCTGTAATGATTCTGTTGACTCATTATAAGAGCAGAAGAAATGCTCATTATGAAGGAAGGATCTTTATAGCTTTTTTTTTTCCTGTTCTGGAAATCACTTTGTCAGAGCTGTTATTTTGTCATTTCCAGCCTATCCCCAGTACTGGAAGAAAGTAACTGTAGTTACACCCAGCAGAAGTTGTATGAGGCTTTTCAGGGGATGAAGAGAGCAGAGGACCTTGCTATAACTGGCAGTGCTCATTCAACCCAGGCAGAACAGTGGATCACCATTCTGATTCAGAACTGCAGTGTGCAGGTAATAAGAATGCAAAAAGACCAGCTGTGAATATTTTTCCTTTCTTATCTTTGCCTTGGGGAAGTGTGGGCATGGAGGAAAAAAAAAGAACTAGCTTGTTCATCTAGGTTTACTTTCTTTGTGTGATGATCCACTGACTCAGGGATCTCAATGCCTGTAAGCAGTGATTCTTATTATGGTTCATATTATTGTACTTGCTAAACAGCAACAAAACCAACCAACCAACCAAAAACAAACCAAACCCAACCCTGCATTCTGTTACTGCTATTTAAAAGGGAAAAAAGAGTTTCAGACTGAGTCCAGTGTTGTATTATCTGTTTTCTCACAGCCTTCTAGAATTAATACTACCTGGTCACTTCCTATTAATTCGATGGTTTTATAATTATCCTTTCTGATTTTCCAGTTTCTAGGGATATTTATATATTACATAATAAGGGTAAGAGTTTGCAATCCAAGTACTTATGGAGGACAGAAATTCTATTTTAATAATTATAAATCTGTCAGGAAGTGGGCCAATAGAATGCAAAATACAAGTGGTAGTGCTGAAACAAATTCTGTTTGGAAATGAGAGGACATTGAGATGGATATAGCTCTAAAATGGGTGGTTGACTGGACCAGAAGCTATAGGGTTAGTGTTGAAGTGATTGATTAAGATTTTGTAACATATGCTATCCAAAATATTAGACTTTGACTATAGTGGTCCTTTTTAATCTTAAAAATACTCTATTCTGATGTTTGGGTGTCTTACTTTCAGGCTGTGAATTGCACTTCCTGTTGCATGATTCCTTTGACCCTGGAGATACAGATACTGTGGACAAAAGTGGGCCTCCTGTCCAACCCACAGGCTCAAATACTGGGTGCACGGTACCTCTATCAGTGTCACCCCCTGAAGGTATGGTTATTTATGAAGCAAGGAATCAAATGGTCTTGATATCACTGAGTTGAGAACCTTAGATGATTAAACACATTGAAAGTCAGAATGGATGAGGCTCTGAGCAACCTGACCTAGTGGAAAGTGTCCCTGCCCATGGCGGGGGATTGGAACTGAATGAGCTTCAAGGTCCCTTCCAGCCCAAACCACTCTGCAATTCTATGATGTAAGCAGGAAGGTGGAGCTAACAGGACAATTAATACCCTTTTTCAAGCCTGTGTCAGTGGATCCAATTTTGGTGCAGGCCCTGACATTACAGTCTTTTGAGCAGCACATGTATTTCAAGGCTTATACTCCTCTACAAGGGCTTTAGGGGGAGCAGCAGACACCTGCCCATGACATTCTTATGGCAGTGGGGTATGACATGGCAAGTGTCTGTGTGATCTGTTAGCACACTTGAATGTCAGACTTGTCTAAATGCGATTTTGCATCACTTATTTGGATTTGTCTCTTGGTACCTCTTCATCCTCCCTTCTTGCAACACAGATGAAAAGAACACAACAGGAAAATGTTCCTGTTACCTGGCTCCATTAACAAAACTTCTGTCTGAGGAAGATTTGCACTCCTAGTGAAGGTGCAGGGTGTATATGCCTCAGTAAGGATTAGCCAATCAAGAACTATGAGATTTAGATTTCATCTGCTTGAGCAACTGATGCTAATTACTTTAGAGCTGTATGGTATATTGTAAAGCGAATGATAAAAAAACAAGTCTGGCAGCAAGAAAAAAACACTTCACCAGTGGCAATCTACCAATTAGAGCTGCTAGTAAAGACATTTTAGCAAAGGTACTGGTTGGTACCATACCCAACAGTTAAGATTTGCAGCTATTTGTAAGCACAGCAGTGAGATCACCAATGCATGCTGTGTATTGTTTTACTTTTGAATTATGTCACTGCCCAGTTTTAGTCTACAGATTCTCTATCTGAGAACTATCCATTCTTTAGAGAAAATCTTTTCCTTTAGACTACACTCTGTCACTGGAGAGTTGCCTTAGTGACTGACCAGAAAACACAGAACCCAGGAAAGACGTACTGTTTTCTACACCCATCCACAGTACCTGGTGGCAGTTACATTTGAACTTCCTGAAAATATAAGATGGTCTTAAATGATGTAGAGCTATACAGGTAAATGCTGAAAGTTGCTTCTGGCTGCCTTCTCCCAGCAGTTGAGGAGGGGTTGTGTATGGAGTTTTTTCTGCGCTAGTCTGATCTTAAGGCATGTTCTGAAGGTCCAGTCACAAAGCCAGAATCATTTCGAGGCTTCTTGTTGACCAAGCTGAGGAGGCTGGTGCCTTTGAGAAGGAGGGATCAGCCAAGCTGGAGGAAGCAGAGATTCTGCAGATGACTGCTGATCACCTGAAATTGATGCTTGGTTATTGTGTGTTTACTCATTGATAGGAGAACTTTTATCCATCAGGAGTGAAGGGGTAATTCTAATTGTTAACAGCTAAGCAGGGGCAGTTTGTAACTGAGGAATGAGCTGGCACTGAGTGCAAGAAGGCCCAACTGCAAGAAGAGGTTAAACTGGCTGGAAGCAGGAATGCCAGAGACGGAATCCTTGCAGGGGAGTGAGGTTTCCCTAGTTGATAAGAAACAGCCTCAGCTTTGTTTTGTAGCCATCCTGGAATGAGAACACTCAGGGTCCCAAACTCAGGCGCCACCTTTGGGCAGCAGAGCTGGGCTGGGGGATGGACCCACAGCAGGGCTGATGTGCCCCATGCTGACCTGCTTGTTTCCAGGGAGGTGAGTGAGGTGGTGATTTCACACATTGGCTTAAAGCAGTGCAAGCACAGAGTGTATGCTGCCAGAGATAAGCATGCAGAAGTGGGAAGCTGGGGCAGGGAGTGAGATTGCTCTTTCGACAGCAGCATGGTCTTCAGTCCCCCAAGCTAGCCATGAAACTCCAGATTGCTCAAGAAGTGAGTGTATTGGTTGTCTTGCAGCATCTGTTTGAAACAGAAAGGAACTGAGGCCTTAGACATTCAGTCCCCTGTTCTGTCTTTACCAACCGACTTACCAGTCTGTCTCCTTTATGAAACAATATCCTAAAATGTAAGAAATAATTGTTTTATTGGGTCCTTGCTTTATCTTACTGATAGGATCAAATCTTGTGGCAGGCATGTCTGCTGGCAGCAAAGGGCCAGGTGATCTTACCTTACAGAAAAAATACAATTTAATAACAAATCAAGCTTTGCTTCTGTTCTTATTACCAGCTTCCTGGTATGTCTTTTCTCTCAACAGAAGGTATACTCTAGTAGAGCTTGAGTCACTGCTTACATTCTGGAGCTCTGTAACACAATGCGCAGTAGTTACTGATCTTTGGCAAAACCTGTGTCCTCAGTTTACCTGCCAAGTACCAATCTTGGGAAGGAACAGTTACTCCACTAAAAATTTTATCTGGAACGCTTCTACCATCCTAAAGACACTTTGCTTGCCAGTAATCTACAGTGGGTCTCCGCTGTAGCAAACCGAGGGGGGACGTATCTTTTGTATATACCTTGCTGAACTCTGTGCTTTCCTTCTTGTTACAGTTCCTAAGCAGAAGCACAGTATCTTTGACAACTGTTGTTACCTTCACTGACATGACGGAATGGCCAGAACCTCCAAGAGGCCAGCCCCAAGTACACTGGAAACTCCCATTTGACATCTTTTTCCCATTTAAGGTGGCAGTGAATTTGGAAAGAAGTTACAGAGATGATCTGGTTGGCTATTTTTTCTTGATTCTAATAATCTGTAGTATTCTCTGCTGTTGAAAAGTCAAATAGCTGGGTCCTGTACTTAAAGTTTGGTAAGTGAATTTATACATTCAGAATATGATCTAGATAAGATTTTTCTCCTCGGATTTTTATGTTGTGCCTATGACATCTATGTGCCTTCTGCTCTTGGATTAAGCTACGTGACTAGTTTCTGTCTTGTGTACTCTCACGCTGCTATTCTCTGTATGCACCGTCTGCAAACCTTACTGCAGTGAAACACTTGAGAGATGGAGGGATCAAGAGATGTTGCATGGATGAGGAACAAGGAGGAAGATGTTGAAATGAGTATTTCATGTTCTCAGAAGACAAGAGTGCTTTCTGGAAAAAGGAATCTGGAGAGAGGAGCAAAGTTCAATGCAAGCATCTTGGCACTGCATTCATTCATCCTACTGTTGCAGAAGCATGTGATTCTTCTACATGGAACTAACCAAACATTTAGAATTTAGGAGTCCTCCCAAGCAGACTGAAGTATTATTTTATGGGTAGACATGTCTATTGGTGACTTTTACCTGTCCTTGTTACATGATAACCATGCCTCTCTGTTTTTTACTGTTTTGCCTTTTCAAATACATATATTCAATTGAAATTTTTGTTTTAATCAGTGTTCACATTAGCAATAGTGTTACACAAAGCATCTCTCTATGGGGTGGTCAGATCATTGTCATGCTGGAAATGAACAGCAGTGAGTGTTTCCATTCTTGCTGCCTGAAAGAGTCCCATTTCTTACTTTCGTCATAGATTACAACCCCCCACCTCCCCCCAGCAAACAGAAATAGGGAGAATGAATTTCTGAAATGAAGTATTCTGAGATCATTCTCCCCTTCTGTAATGTAAAATGTACGTAAAATGCAAAGAAAAAGCTTAAAGAAGGCATCTTCAAAATGTCTATAAGCTCCTTAATGTGCTGCCATTTTCTTCAGGCACTATGATCCACTGTTACATTTGTTTGCCAAGTTATAGCCAGTTTTACCACCATAGGGTTTGTAGGAAAGGAGAGGTGCCTCATGAACCCTGTTTCCAGCACCTGCCTTCCTCATCGTCCCTGTGTGCCACTCTATGTCCGTGTGCCTTAAGCAAGTTACCACGAGAACACATAAACGTGATCCTCCTTCCTCACAAGATCACCCAAGAACCGACGGAGCACGGAGCGTGCCACCGCCTCACGTCGGCGGCACCTCAGCACTGTCCTGGGAAGCGGTATTTCCCTCCAGCGCCGCTTTATGCCCACCGGGGCTAGAGCCGAGTCCCACCGACACCCGTCCTGCGGCGAGGAGCCGTTACTGCCACCCGGCACCGGGGGGTCCGTCCTCACCCTCGGCTTCCCCACGGCCCCGAGCAGCGGCGGGAAGCGCGGGGAGCACGCGCCGCCTGTAACGAGGAAAAAGCCGCCGTTAATACACGAGGAACCGCTCGAACCCCGCTGCCGCAAAGCGAGCACGACAAACGGCACAGGCGGGGCGCAACGACCGTCCCTTCACGCGCCCTCAGCCGGCAACGAGCCG
>JANHGB010015872.1:0-17751 GCA_026283785.1 Coracopsis vasa | reverse complement strand
TGAAAGATTGCCCCCCCCCCCCTTTTTTTCTCAAAGATCCCTTAATTTAAGCACTGATTTTGAGAAGAATCCTAGCTGGTAGTTCATTGAGGATGCTCTATTAATTTGAAGCTGTGGATTAAAACCCTGGATGTGATTTAATGGGAAGGATAAGGAAAAGGACAGCAGAAGACAGCAAAATGATGTTACGTAAATCTCTACCACCACTTCCCCCGACACTGCATAGGTAGGACTGGTTGTTCTGTCTGCCGAAAGAGAGGGTGTTTGGAAATGATCTCAGAAATTACTCTGACTCACTGGTGGAGAAATTTGAAAGCTGAGATTTGCTTCTCTGAAATGGAGAGAAAAAGAAAGGAACATGATAAAAGTAGAGAAAATAATCAGTGTACCCTCTCACACACAGCAAAAAGTGGACACTTGAGAACAATGAAAGGCAGCTAATTTCACAGTGCTAGCAGGCAAGTTTCGTACTCCTTGAGGGCTCATGCTGACTCTGGGCTGCTTTGCCAGAGGTTACCATGCAGGCCAGGAATTCAACAAAGTCTGAAGAAGCACCGAGCTTTCTTTTGGACAATAAAACTATCCGCAATTTCAATAATTAATGCCAAGAAAAAGAACATTAGAGAAAAATATAGGAACTCATATTTCAAGCCAGTCACTCGCTGTCTTAGAGATTATTCTGCAGTCTTCATTAGACCATGGTCAGGGCAGGTAATACATCAGGTTATTGTGAGCTCTATCAGATACAGGACAGCGAGCAGATGGATCAGGGGACTGGTCCAGAAAAGCAATTCCCATGTTAGTATCCTATCTAAGCTATAATAAATACACATTTTTGCAAAGCCATCTGATAGCAATTGAGTGTCAGCTTTAACAGCCATGGCCTTCCTCCTCTATTTTGTAATTCATTTTTAGTAAGAAGTAAATAACTAACTTTTTCCAGACTGAAGTTTGAGCACAATTTCTATCCGAAGATCTGATGACAAATGCATATATTTTTAATTACTATCCACACTTCAAAATCAGGTTGGTTCATTAAATGATGAAAAATGGATCAGGAAAGACAGGCACCACTTTAAGCCCTCTGCTTCTGTTCCCTAACTTTTTACAACACACAGGATCCAGGATCCAGACAGATAGGATGCTTGGTATCTTTTACTTTCTTCAAATACTCTGTATTTAAAATACTACTCCAGTGGTTTCTGACAACTGCTTAGGGCAATTTTGCTTAGCCTAGCGGAATGTCCTGGAAACTACTGGCAATGATTTAGCTCCCAAAATTGGAACACATTTAACAGAGACAGAAAGCCTATGAACAAATAATGGACAAATGCCAGAGTAAATAAATGCGGTTCACGAGCTGTGGTCAGAAATGTCTCTCTTTCAGTATGCAGTGCAAATCTTTTGCCAACATTTACCATAAAGTTATTACACAAAGCAGTTTTTCCTCTCAGTAAGACAAACTCAATGAAAGACTGCTTCTAGTCTAGCAGCCTACCATTAAGGCTGCGATAGCCTGTCGTGCCATGCAAAAACCTGTGTGCAATGGGCTCATTTCGAGCTGTGCTTTTGATTTTGTCAGTTGGGCTTCTCTGTAAGAAAAAAGAGAGGAGAGTGAGCAACAGAGAGACTCCTCATGGTTCAACAGTCATTCAGGAGACCACAGTGAACCACAGGGTGAATTCTGGTCCTCTCATCTCCAAAGCCCACCTCTTGGCCCAGCTGCACAAGTCCTTCTAAAGCACTTTATGAGGCTGTCATTACAGAGAGTTATTGCAGGCATCACCACCACCCAGCAGCATCACCTTCTTGTTTGAGCACCCCATCAGTGGCTCTAAGGCAGGAAGGGGCAGATGTAAATCAGTGAAGCTTTATCATTGGTGCTCTTTCTGAGGCTCCTTAACCCTGTGTTGATGGATTATTTCAAGTATTTGCACTTCAAAGTCCCAGTTTTCTGATGCTTGCTGGCTACGGGTCTAAGTGGATGGGAATTCTGCTCTATTCTCCTGTAGTCATTGCCATCTTTGGAGGAGGTGACTGATGTCATCTTCACAGTTCTGCAGAAGAAATCAAAGAGTTTGCAGAGCCTCTCTGTACCATTAGGAATCCTGACTCTAAAGCTGAGCAGCCAGAGGTGGCTGGTTTTGGCTGTTCTCCCCCCAGAAAGGCCTTTCCAGCTACCAACCTCCCATGCAAGAACAGAAAGGAAAGAAGTTTGGAGGAAGGGCTTGGTCATTCTCAGGCAGTTTGGGGTTTAAGCAACACCAGGGTAAAATAGATGAGGGAACCAAAATTATATTGTTCTGCTCTGCATAGTTTTCCTTTCACAAATAGCTGGAAAGGCAGAAACAGAGACCAAATTAACCTCTGTGTGCTGCCTATCGGTGTTAAGCCTCTGAGTGCATCAGCCCAGGCTCGGTGCCACATGGAACAAACATCAGCTCCATCCCTTGGCACATGAGTGAGAGCAGCTGGCTGAAGAAGTGAACATGGGTTTTTATTTCAAACCCTGCCCTACCTCTCCTCCCATATACATGCAGATATATAACCACACACTGTCCCCCAACAGTTAGAGAAGCATGTGAGCTAAAGTGAAAGAGGAAGACTAACAGAAACTGTTAACGGGAGCCTTGCAATTTACAACTTCATGAAATCCTTAATAAATGCTGTTCTAGCAGTTTCCTGATTTTCATCACTGCCAGGATCCAGGCAAACAAAGCTAAATGATTTTGGTAATGCCAGCCAGAAGCTGAGCTGAAGTTACAGGGTTAGAAACCATCCTACTTTAAAAATCTGGAATATTTCTGTATATGAAAACCTCTAAGCCCACTCAAGCATTCTCTAACAGGGACTGAACAACTTTGCTTTATTCTAACCCCATTCCCTTAATGAACATGCATCATTCTGTGCTGTGCCCAGCAGATGTAATAATAGCGATGTCTGGTGAGCTTCTGCAAAGAGCCCTGAAATAAAAGCACCTTCCCCTCCCGCCAAGTTAAAAGAGAACAGGCTGACATGTATTGGAAATGCACGGGTAATATAATGATAGCAAATTGCTTTGAAAAGAAAGAGGTTCCACAGTGCACATGAAATTTCAATCCCTGGCTAAGAGGCAGTGCTTCAGCTCCATCCTTTGTGTCTCCCTCCAGATCTACTCCCTCCCTCACCCCTGCCTTTGGGGAGAGCTCTCCCTATGCTGTAGATCAAAAGCAGTGTCTTCACTACAAAGGAGAAGAGAGCCTGCTAATCTGTACTGCATCCCTACCTCAGAAAGGGGCAGCCTTGTTATCCCCTTCATCACCCTTTTAAGAGCACATTGGAAAAATTCATTCCTTTTGGTCCCTCCCTATGAATTCCTCTGACTGGGACCTTCCTGTTAGTGCCTGTTTCCCTGCTCAGCCCCGTCCAGGCTGTGCCATGAGGCTTTTGTCACAACAGCGGTTCTTCTGAGATGGTGACAGAGCATCCTCTAACACCCAGGAAAATGGGGCTTAGCCATTATTTCTAGAATATATTCCAGCCCCTTGGGAGGTTGCTATTGAAAAGGCTGGGGATGCTGATTATTGTTTTGTATTCTGATGTCTAACAAATACAAAGATTGTCTGCTGCGCTGAGGAGGAATTGAGTTTTCAATACGCCAAGTGGGCTGCCACGGTGGGTCCAGAGCTATCAGGCACGGAGGGGGAGATCACGTTATCCCCTCATTTATCCCTCTGGACTCTTTCTTCATCCACTCTCTACTTTCCTGACCCCTCGGCTGTGTTTGCGCAATTCCAAATGCATTTTACAAAGCACTGTTTTCATTTTTGCTCAAAACTCTTCGTCTTTTTCAGCTGCGTGAAAAAAACCCCAATTGCGAAATGGTGTAAATCACACTCATCCACCTTTCTGATGTGTAATGCGGTCAGAGTATCTGGACATTGTCAGGGCATTGTAGCACATATCCCAGAGTGACTTTGTTATAAGAAAGGAGTTTAATTTTTTCCTCTTTTGTAACCTTGTGAAATTTCCACATTAAAAAGCAATCACATCTTTCAAACCAGCAATGATTGTGTTTGGCATAATGGCTGCAAACCCCCAGTGTGCAGGGCTGAGCTTGTTTTCACTAAAATGAAATCAGCTTTCAAAATAAATGATCTGCAACAACATTATATTCCCCAAATCTTATAATCCTATTAACAGAGTTGATTTTTTTTTCCTCTTTTTTCTTTTCTTTTTTTTTTCATTGCCACCAGACTGACAAGATTGGCCCTATTTCAAGGGGGAGAAACAGAAAGTCGGTTGAGGATGTAGCCAAGACATGTACTGCAAGCTGAGGACCAGCCCTGCCAGGGCCTGTGGTTAGAAGCTCTTAACGACTATTGTAAGCCCTTAAATATAATCATCTGTGTTTCACCTCCACCTAATGTACTTCATGTGTAGCATGTTTATCTGTTTGTGCAGTCTTTCAAAGAGACTCAACAAACAGCCCTGTTTGCAGGAGTGAGAGGCGAGCGGGTTGCCCCAGCTATCCCCATGAATGAGGCTTCTATCAGAAATGACACAGTGGTGCCAATGTGGTGAAGGGAAACATCTCCAAATTAGCCTGGGCAAAAATCTCTTTGCCAGAAGTGGAAATTACGTGGTAATATCAAAAGACAACCTTACTTATATATAATTCCAGGTTTCTCTGCAAGTATTTATGTTGGAAGAAAGTCAGGAGGGCTCAATCTTGTGATGCTTTTGCTAGTCCTGCCCTCTGTGCCCTTCCTGTGGAGGGGAGCAGGGCCCCCTCCTCTCGCAGGCACTGGGTACCTTGAAGACACTTCACTGTCTTAAACCAGGACTGAAAAGGTTCAATAATTGGTCCAGGGGGAAGAATCCTCTTGATCATGCAGAAGTTTTCTTTTCCTTTTGGGAGTGGGAGGGAACACCCAGAAAGTGCTGAGCCTGTACTGAAGTAGCACGAGAGGATCACAATTCACCTGCAACACCTCTGTGCTAATGTCTGCCATGTCCCCCTGTTTCTGAAGGGTTGAAAGCTCCCTCAGGCATGGTGGGTCAGCAGCCTCACTCCAGGCATGATGGAGCACTGGGGTGCAGCGTGTGCAATGAAAAGATGTCAGGCTCTTCCAGCTGCACTGGGGGTACCCAGAAAAGCTCTGGAGAAAGCTGGGGTGCTCATGCAAGTGTGCACAGGGCCGCTGAGGCTCATACACTCCCAGACACCTTTTACCACAACAGAACACTGACTGTGGAATGCAAACATGGACTTTATTTTTTGACGTTTTCCTTTTATTATTTCAGCAGGGCAGTAGTGGTTTGCTTACGCTGCAGATCAGAAGTTGGCAAGTTCCTGTAGCTGCAGCAAAGCAGGGCTCTGCATAGTAGCCTCTAGCCAGAAGCTGCCATTGCAATAGCAGCTGCTGCCTGCCTAAGTGCTGCTGCTCCCTCCCTTATTCTCTAATTGGCTTTGCAACAGCTTTAGGTGAAATTTAAAACTAGAAAGTAAAAGCATTAGATTATAAAGTAAATAGGCACAGTCCTCCCTGTTAAAACACAACACCTGCTTCTTGTCCCCTTGCCTTTTGCTAATGCTGGCAGCTGAAGTATGATGAATAAATCACTGACATCAGGCCAGAGCTGCTCCCACTGGAAGTCAGGGGAGATGTGCCCTGGTGGTGCTGGGAACTCCTCAATTGGTTTCACACAGTCCCAGTTATGTGAAAACAAGTGCTGAAATCCCTGGAATAATGATCAGGATGAGTTTTAGATCTAGGAAACAGAGAGTTTATTTTATCAGATTTCTGATTTTTAAGCCTCTAGAAGATTATATGGCTCAGCTTTGCTCAATAACCAAGAAGATTTGAGGCTTCTGAAAATAAACAAAAGAAAACTGGTACTCTGCCAGGAGATGGGATTTCAATGGGGCAAACTATCCCAAGTCTTGTGACAAAATCTTCAGGGCCACAACATTAATAGGCCCACAAACCCATCAAAATGTTCACATCCAGCTGCAGCTCGTATATGTATATGAGTATACATATGGGAAGTATATGAGTTTCTTAGGAATTGCGTGCAAGTTCCTGCCCTGCGGATGTAAGTGGGATTTGGTATGTAAAACTGCTGTTCGGGCAGGTAATTTCAGGACCAGACTCAAAAATTATTGAAGTCTCTTCCACTATTATAGTTTTAATAGCTGCAGCTAGAGGTAGGAATTTTCCATGTGAATCGCTGTTCGGCTGTTATTAGCCTTCCGATAAAAAATAAATGTACCTGTTGAGAATAGAGCTAAACTGCATCTGTTCGCTGTATTCATACAATGCTCCTAAGGTGGTAAGTCCAGATACTAAAATTAATAGTATGAATAAGGTATCGATTAGCCTACAGTTTCTCCAGTGCACTCCTCTTGGGCATCGGTTCCTTTCTGACTGAGTCTTTTACTATGATACAAAGGCAGATTCAACAGACATCCACAGACATCTCAACAAATCTGCTCTGGACTTGCCTGCATTCTATTCACAGGCCTCCTGGTGAAATCATAGTGCATATTTGTTTGGAAATTGCATCTATATAGTGCCTATTGCATAGTTTCTTTTCTTTTTACAAAAGAAATGATTCAAAAGGCTGTCTGGTTTCAAGTATTGAAAGAGTTACGAATACCAGCAATACCATTACAAACACCTAATGCTGTGTATAAAATAGGGCTGATCCCTCTTCTGGTTTCTTCCCTTATTTTTAGGGTATTCAGACCACTTGATATCTGGATCTGTTAAACACTACCTCTCTTCTCCAGCTCCCAGAGCAAACCCTTCACTTTAATGCTGGAGGGGGCAGAGCAAGTGCAGACTTCTGGGTGCAGAATTAAGCATTTGACTAAATATCTTGCTGAACTGGAATCTTTTTGGGAAGGGCTGGATGTGAGCACTGAAGTGCCGTGTTGGCATGGGTTTTTATAACCTTTTTGTTTTCAGGGCTCTTCCCCATCCAAGAGAAATGTTGTAATAACAAACAAATGTAGATGATAGCCAGTAATTTGGGAAGAAATCTAGGTGAGATTTGCAGAGGAGTAAGGGAGATTGAGGTGCACAAATCTCACTTTGGGATTGGGTAAACTCAGATTCTTAAGCAGGGACGGTAATATCAGTTTATATGCTAGTTTCTAGCTATCAAGATTTTACCGTAAACAAGGGTAGAAAAAAGTACTGGAATAATTATGAAAAATATACCGACATTTTCCTTTTAAGAAATTTCAGGGTTTTTTTCTTTATCTGAAGAAACAGTTTTCTAAGGCAATTTACTCAGACAATAATAGAAGCGTATTTATGTAGCTGAAAAGATTAGTAACTCTCTTGAGAGGAAACAACAGATTCCATCTACCCATCAGGGAACTACCACAACTCGCAGCTGTAGAGCGAGAGACTAAGATCTGCAAAAGCTCATACCCAGAAGAGCTGCAGTGAGCCCCAGCTCACGGGGCTGTCTTTTATGGGCAGCAAACCTCGACTGCTGCACGGCACATGAACTAGAAGTCTAACGGCTGGTGTTTGCACTGCAGAAGTGTTCAGTCAGCATAGGATAAACTTATAAAGTGCTCTCCAAACAGGCGGAGGGCTCGATGAAGTTTCCTCTCCAGTTGTTCCAAAGCCCCAGCCAAAAATCTCAGTGGGATTTCCCGGAGGAATTGCAGATCAAGCGCAGCAGAGCTGCAGCCAAGCGCCAAGGCTGAAGGTTGTTGTATTTGCCACTCTCTTCCCCTGGCTCCTGGGACAAACTCCTCTTGCCATGGGACTGCCACCAGCCCCGCTCAGCCACTCTCACCTTAGCCTTTGCAGTGACCTCCTTGCCCCACTTTTCTTCCATCACTGTAGCATTACCAGCTTTCATGGTTTGAAAAGGATCCTCTAAAGGGTATTTTTTTAAGGCTCAGTGCCTAGAGCCACTTAATTGCATGCTAATTTCAGCTTTTGTTTAAAAAGAAATGTGCTAGGCCCTCGTGATGGCAGGGAGAAGATTGCACATTCGAGCCTCTGGGGCTTGTAGAAGGCAAATAAAAATATCTAGTGCATATATATTTAATTTCATGGTTTGGAGGTGGAAGACTAGCGTTTTACTGTATGGCAAGATTGGCAATAGCGTACTTGGTTTCAAACCAAACCAAGGAGGCTTTTTTAACATAGTTCCAACAGGACTGACTTTTCTTCTCTTGGCCCTTGTTTATTTCTGGAGCATGATGTGCTTGTGGCTTGGCAAACAAGTCTCTCTGGACCATTGTAATACTTTATTGGTGCATATACAACTATTGGGACAACAGCTGTAAACCAGAAGTGAATTCTTATTTTCTTTTTGTTTCATACTCTGGCATGGTAGATATTATAACCTTGGTATTTTCTGAAATGGCAACAGAAAGTTTAACATTTCCTAGTATGAAAAATATGGGTACAGAAAATGAACATCTCCAATCAGCATCATTTTTACCTTAACAGCCCTTTCTAGGATGGATGACTTAATACGTTTCTGTGCTTGCAAGGCCACATATTTCTTTCTGAATCTTACTTTAAATGTAGGGGTCATATTAGGCTAAATATGATTGTCCTCAGCTAGATATTTATCTGCTTTCTGTGGTAGGAAAACAGGCTTCCAAGAGCTCCGTCTGGAGGACTCACTACCTTTCTGCAGCTTTCTCAGCTTACGTGGTTTTCTTTCTCCCTCTGTTTCCAGCACATGATAGTGCTTTTACATAATGACAAAAGTCAGTTTTTCATTACCAACACAGGCAGAATATCAAAGAGCATGCAAAGGTGCTGATTAGGGAGAGAGGGAGAGACTAAGGTTTTGTGCTTTACATGGATTCCACACAAGAATGACATCGTGAATCCTTCAGAGGGTTTTATATGTCACATTTCCACCCTACATCCTCAGAGCAGCTTGCCTGTGGTGTGCAGGTCCTGTGCAGTAAAGCCGTACCTGTGTGAGATGGATTTGCCTTAGGGCAGGAAAAAGGATTTCTTATGCTTTTGTCCCACCACAGAAGTTGTTGCACTTCAGAGAAGCCCTTAGGTATCCAGGCACGCTAGGATGGGATCATGAAAGGTTCAAAAGATCTAAAGGTCATTTGCCTGCATTAGCCAAGGTGCGTGTTGTAATTTGCCATAGATTCTTGAAATGCAGCCAGAACTAACTAAACTTCACCAGCTACAGGCACATAAACATGAAAACACCCCAAACAAGAAAAAGTAACAATGTTCAAGCATCAACATTGAAAAAAACAGTGGGTATCTTCTAATGAAGAGGTACACACCAACATGGCAGACCCAGCTGGAGAGAGGACAGCTTAGCTACAGATGATGGGGATTTCTTAACAGCTCTCATGCTTGTCTTATCTGCTACCCACCAACTGAGGTCCTTTTCCTGAGTGTTATCATTTCACTCCTTCATTAGGTGGGCAGTGTCTTGCCCTGCCACACTGCTCTTGCTGTTGGCGCTCTCCTGAGAGTGAATCACTGTAGGGACACAGGTCTGGTGGGGAAGCAGCAGCTGTGGAGGTAGCAGAGGATATCTGTGTATGTGACACCAGCCTCTAAGGCAGATGAGCATTATGGAGACACACTCCCTTTCACCAGAGTGGTAGGAGAAAAGCAGCGTCACTGGGAAAACATTCTGAGAAATCTCAGTAAGTGGTTTCTTGGCCTCAGTGTGGGATTTTTCCACTTAAAGGTACAATTTAACACTTAAACTATGAATTGCTTGGTTCAGGAATTCCTGCCTTATGCCTTAAACATTGATGGCACTTAATAAATAAAGTGCTGCCTACTTTCTCCACTACCCTTTTTTTTTCTTTTCTTGTTGATTGCTCTGTCCCTCAATACAGCTGCAGAACTCACATACCTCCACTGCAGGTAACCTCTGATCACCTCTCAATCTTCTCCCATGATAACATCTCCCTTTGAGCTCTTCATTTTCACTGCAAAATTCTGCTGTGCATGGAAAGCAACAGGATGAAAGCAGGACAACTGGAAGGAAGGTAAAACTGAAAAGGCATGGGATCAGCTGTCATGGCTTTGTTCAGTGCTTACTTATTAAAGACCTCTGTATTCAAAATGTAGAAGAAGCTGCTGCAGAATGTGCCATCTCCTGCACCTGATGACCTAAGACTGGTAAAACTAGTTGATAAAGCTCATTTAAACTTTGTACAGAGTGTGGTCAGTTTTGAGTGTGTTCATCAATTTTAGATTGAAATTCTTTTCATGTAACATTTAACTGCTTGGCATTTGTTGCTACTTCATTAAGAAACCAAGTGTGATCAGGCTCCTTTGCGTGTGACACTGAGTATATAAGGAGTTCTCTGTCCTAAAGAGCTTCACCTCTAGATACACAAGAGAGCACTAGATGGAAAGGAAACAGAGGTATAAATAGATGCAGGATTTTGTCCTAGAACAAATGGCAGGACAGTAGCAGTGATGTGGTGAGAAACTAAGTCCTTTAGCACCTAAGTCAATGCCCTTTCCACTGGGCTACAGTAATAACAGCAATGAGTCTTGCTAACAAGGAGGTAATTTTGGTATTCATAGCAAGATTAAACAATGCACTGTGTCCAGTAGAGACAACTCAGAATTCATATACACAAAGGGCACATTTGTTACAAATTCACTGAATCTTTTTAACCTTTTTCCATTTATGTATGAATATTAACAGTAGGAAATACGCAGAACTAGGGCTTAACAAGCTAGAAGAGTTAGATTATGGATGTTACTGTGCTCCTTCAATTTCACTAAATGGCATGCAAGGTAATTATCAGTCATTGAGTTTCCCCTCCTCAGAGACAAACGAAAGGGTCTCAATAACTGATGCAAAATCCAAGAGGAAAAAGAAAAGGGAGACAGATTTTTTTTTTTAATTGAATTAAAAATTGAGTAACAAAAGCACAGTGCAAGCAGGCTGTTCTGAAAGGACCATGGGCCATGCAGCCCTGCAGCAGACAGGCAGTGACTCCACATGGACATGAATGAGCCTTACTGTCCAGAGATCAGCAGGAGCACAACTTAACTCTTGGACATGACATGGAAAACTACTGTTTCCTGACCTTCTCCCCTCCTGAAGGTGAGTCAGAGAAGGACAGCAGATAGCCCTGTGGTCTGGCTTGCAGAAGAGCTGGGGTTCATTTTCAGCTTGGACAAGTCCTTTTGTATCTCAATATTTAGGTTTGTAAAAGGGACTAGTAGCTGTATCCGATAAAGACTTTGGAGGCTCTAATGGGAAAGCTGTGCCAGGTGTACAGATTCCTATTTATATGGTCTGGTTTTGTCCAGGATAAACTCAGAGCAGAACTTTGTTTTCAAACAGCTGCCATCTAACTAAATTGCTTTTCTGCTAATAGTACAGGTTGCCTTCTTGATCAAAAGATACATTTTAAAATAAAGACTGGGTTATTTTTTTTGGGCACAAGTAAAGCTTTAGACCATTTCCAGATGACCACTGTATAAACTGCAGTGTAAGAAAAACAGCAGCTTTTGAACGTGAAGTTTCAAAGAGCTTCTTCACAAAGGAAAGCCATCGCTGTTTGCCTGCGAGGAAACTGGAGGGGCAGGGCATAGCCACCTACCCCTGAATGCAGCTCCATTTTATGTCTTTTTCCTTTTCTTCTGGCAGGTCATTAGTCATGATGACAAAAGTATTTACGAGATAACTTGAAACAGGCAGTATTCACAACAACGGGGATGTCAAAAATTCGACAAGATTTCCAAATCAGGCATCTTTCATCTGACCCCTTCATTTGCCCATAGTGTCTGACCAGAGCTGCCTACGCTGCGGGGATGTATCAGGGAAGATCTCTGCATTGGCAGAGGGTGACCCAGGTGACCCACCAGCTCTTCTGACATGTTTGGTTGTTCTGTAGCACACACCTGAGCACACACGCTGTAGCAGTGCTAAAAGCTCATGCATGGACCGAACGACGTGGGATATGCCCGTGCTCAGACACAGCAGTGTGGAGATGTGGGATGAAGATGCATCTGAAATATGGCCCTTTCTCCAGAAGTAGCTGAGCCTCTTGTGAGCCTCCCATGGCACACCAAAGCATTTTGGCAGAACTTTGGAACACAAACTTGTCTCCTGACAAGGAGATGGAGCGAAGGTTGCTATGGCCATCTGTGTAGTGAAACTAAACACAAAGTAGGAGTAAAATCTGTGGAAAAATTCTCCTCCTTTTGTATCTTCTGTGTCCCGTGTGGATGTTTGCTCTGAGACCATTTGTTTAGCTGCCTGTATGAATTAGCGTGTAGATATCTGACCTTGAAATTTTGGCTTGAGGACCTGACCCCATCGTTTGTACCACTTGAAACACAGGCTCATGCTCTCCTTGTAGCTAGAATTAAAGCCCGTTTCCAGAAATGTGTCCTGCTGAAGTTAGGCATTGCAATTCTCAGTGACTCAACATAAGATATTTTCCATGTGGAATTGGCTGAACCGACTCTAATAGTGATTACTGCATCTAACCTATTTACCATGGAAGAATTACTAGCCCACTAAGAAAAAGGATACAGTTCAAAGGCTCAGCTGGTACATGCTCAGTTTCCATTGTCTAAGTATAAATAGCCCTGAAATAAACACTTGAATCCAAATTGTGAATCTTAGTGAGGGCAGCTTCAGGATCCAAACCTAGAACTGCACAGGAATTTCATGGCTGGTCACTCTTGTGGATTGCTCTGCCCACAGACAAAAGTCACGAGAAAAAGGCAGATTTCCAGCTCCTTGACCTTGCCAGGAAGAACAAGCTTGTGGCTGTCACAGCACGATGGAAGTCCAAAGACCTTGGTCACCTTCCTAACATTTAGACTTTGGGAAGTTGCTCTTTCCTCAAGTCAAACTGATCTTTCTTTCTGCAAATGGGAGATCATACTTCCCCAAACAGTAACAGTCCGTATGACACTCAGTTACCCTGGTAATGACTGCTATATTAAAGCCAAGTAGAGAAATAAAATCTCCAGTACAAACCTATATAGTCTTTTCAGTTTAAACATAACTTTCTGTATCCATACTACTTACTTGAAGTCAGAACTCCACAGAGAAGCCAGCCAGGGTGGTCCTAATGTGATAATTTTGGGTTTCTGGTGGCAAAAGGTTCCTTTGCTTTTCCAGAAAAAAATATTTTTCTTAATGCATTGAAAACTAGCCACACAAAGACCAACATTCCCCAGTGTTTGCATTAAAAAAAGAGATGTACTCATAAAATACAGAGAATGGGCAGCTTTCCTGTAGTCACAAGTCAGAGTATTCAATGCACTAACATGTTTTTTGCTAAAAGCAAATACCTAAATTCAGATCAGTTTTGGCTCAAGACTATTTTTATTAGTCATTGAAAACACAACACCTTGTTCATCAGCTCTCAGATTAACTTCAAACAGGTTCAAAGTCAATCTAAATGCTGTAGGATCTCTCAATTTCTTTTGAGTTGATTTTTCTCTTACATTCAGATTCTCCTCTAATTAAGATTCACTCTTATTATATCCTCTACTTATGCACATGTTTTGTGACCAAGATGATTACTTATTTTTCATCTACCAAGTCAGCGGTCCCATTATAATTGCTTAGTTTATGTCAACAGCATTTGTGATCCCTAGAGTGGGCTTCCATTCCAGCACTGTTCAGGCCCACAGCATTTAAACTTCTAACATCAGGCAAGGATGGAGCCATTATAGTCAGTAATGCTAAAGCACAAATAAGATTAAGGTAATAAATATCAAATATCAAAGCAGCTTCAACACAGCATATATCAGAGTCGAAGAAAGAAGGAATTTTTCTGATTCATCAGCAGCTCCAAAGAATAAAAAGCTTTTCTGACCACTTAAATGAAATATTCTGTTTGATCCCCAAATGAACTGCTTTATTTTGAAATTGAGATTTGAAAAAATGTTTTCAATTTTATTTCAAAGAAAGTTGAACGGCATCTCAAAACAAAAAGATTTTTGTAAAGAAACCCTGAATCCTTGATTTTGAAAATGTTAAAAGAAAAGATATTTTCAGGGAATTTCTCCTCAGTTTTGT
The DNA here is from genome assembly GCA_026283785.1 of Coracopsis vasa. NCBI lineage: Eukaryota > Metazoa > Chordata > Aves > Psittaciformes > Psittacidae > Coracopsis > Coracopsis vasa. Next base: position 3,729 of record JANHGB010015872.1, on the reverse strand, counting down.
GTGTGAAAATAAGTTGGTGAAATGGGACAGTCCTGGAAAGTTTCAGTGTTGACAAATCTGCATTTTTCATCCAGCAGAGTCCTGATGAAAAAATACTGCCCACTCTAATTAGTCCATAATTTCTTAAATCAGATGTCATTCCTTCACTTTCCCAATAACATTTATATTTTGAAGGTGAACACACAGCTTTCTTCAGGGGAAAGACAGCCCTCAGCAGGACAAACTTCTAAATATCACCGTGCTCAAATCCAGATGAGCAGCGAGCTATTGACGTTACATTGACTCCATGGAAATGATGCAACTCCAACCAGAGTTTAAAATAACACCACAGTTTTCTATCAATACTAGCTCACTGAAAATGTTTCACATTCTAAAATTAGGCAGGTAAACCATCAGCTGGTGTCACCAAAGTTTAGCTAGCTTCAGTCTGGTTTCCTGTTGCCCTTATAAATCTTTATGTGTCACCAGACCTTGGTAGGACAGCAGTGCAACCTCAGACTTCTGACACTCAGTCCTCATGTCTCAGCTCTGGGGAGCTTACAGAGGGATACAAACCCCAGTTTACTCAAGAGATGTAAGGTGCTGCAGCGTACCTGCCTCATCATAGGTAATAATGCCATTAACATCTTAACTAGGTCTAATGTAAGTAATGTACAAAAAAATTTCAGGATTTCCTATTTTTTTGGCATTATACTGATTGCTTCTTTGAAATGAAACTCATTTTGAGGTAGGATCAGTGTTGTATTTTCCATGAGTTTGGCACTGGAGGAGCATTACATTCCTCCAGTGTCTTGAAGAACAGAAAAGCACTTCCTAGGGATGGAGTGTTAGATACTTCTTGACTTTCAAAGCCAAGATGAGGGAATTACTGGGGTAACAAAAAAGGTAAGTAATTGGTAAAAGTCACAGTTCTATGATTGGTATATAGTATTTTTCTTCTGAGGATCTCAAAGAGAGAGTTATATGTACCTCTGCTCCTCTACAGAGGCAATGTTTTCACATGCCATGCGTGTGTGAAGGTGTGGATGTTGTACTGCAAGGTTTAAAGAAGAAATTCTGTAGCAACCACACTGGTCTTGCAGAGGAACAGGCAACAACTGTCTTTCAGATTTGTTTCTTTCTCTGGTTCTAAGATGGAATACTTTATCTGTAATTATTGTAACTTATTTGTATCAGAAATGCCAATGTGAAGAAGATTTGCAGACAGATGTTTTTATCAACTTCTTGAGGGACAGAAAGGGACCCTATGCCATTGTACCCTTCGCTCCGTTCCAACCCCATCTCTCATCATCCCTCCTGAAGAGATTTGGTTTGATGCTGGGCAGTCTGAGAACCGCAGCTTTGATCTATAATTTCTGAATGAGGGCAGAAAGCATGCCTAAGTATTTATGGGTTAACTGGAAGTTAGGGATAACATCCAAGTTAGCACACTATGCAGCCTATTATGGAGCTTAGTTAGTGTTCAGGTCATACTCTCCTGAGATGCTTTAGATGCCCTGGAGAGCTTACACCAGGTCAGAGCTGTGAATTTGAATCTTCTCAGGTTGAGCAAGCTCTGGTGTTTAGGTCTTTCTCTTCCTGAATGAATGCTATGCTGGTGCTATCAGCATTTTCTCCTCCTTTCTTGTCATCAGAAAGAGGCGTGTGTATACCAGCCAAGTCGCTCTGCGTTATCTCTAAATCAGACGCTGATACAGGAGGGTGAGCTACCATCTGAGAGATGCCCCTTCTGGCTGCCCTGGGAGAAGGATGCTGCTTTACATGTGCTTCTGTCTCTGGCATCTCCAGCTGACCACACGGAAGCCTTTCACAGTTGTGAGTTTGATCATTACAGTCTAACTTGGTGCTGTGAGTTTCACGCCTGCAGCCAGCTGCTTGAGTTTTCAGCAGAGCAGGACTACGTTTTGCGATGCCTCTGCTGCTGTTTGGATCAAGCCTCAAGAGACTATTTCCAGGACTGAAGTTGCAAGCTGTCAATCACGCCCAGCTTCTAGGTGCATAAAAAGCGAGGAAGAAGGACACACTGAGCCTCCCCAAATTCCCATGTCATCATGTGCTTTTTCATCGCTGAATATCAAAGTATTCAAAGTTAATCCTCCAACTCTTCCTGCAGGACAAACAAGTCTGAGTCAGTTGTGCACACAGAAGAGAACTTCTTCCCCTCCAAAACGGGGAGGTGTTTTATAGCAGAAACTGCTGGACTCACGCACACACATCCAGCAACCCACTGAAATCAGAGAACAATGATGAGGGCTATATATGCGTATTTTTTTTCTCCTTGTCTCTTTGGCGAAAGGAGAATGGGTGGAGACAGACACTTTGGCTCCATGTTCACCTAAAAGCTCTTTCAAACGCCCGGCACGTTGAGCAACATGGAGGCAGCAGTTTCTGTCTTCATTTCTGCATGTTGACAGGGAGAGAGGGGAATTTTAACTGGATCAGCTTGTTTCCTGTGGTGAGGCATGGTTCGCATGGGTGTAGCAGAAGCGAGGTGGATACACAGCCACGAACGAGGACTGCTGTGACACAGGGAATCAGCAGCAAACTCAGCTATGTTTTTATGTGGATGAACTCCTAGCTAAGGCTCCAAATCCCAAACTGAATCCAAACCTGAGGCAGCCACATTAAAGTAGTGTGAGGCTCCTGGTCTGGCTCAAACCACCCTGGGATGCACAAGAGATCGCCTGCAAGAGTGGAAAAGTGTGGAAGCTCCAAGCCGCAAGGAAAATGACTGTTTGGTGAGATTCCAGCCAAAACCACTTCCATACAGGGCTTATTAATAAGGTCTGTATCATGATGTCCTGCCCATCTCTGGTTTTTTCCACTGAAGGAAGATTTGTGTTATCTTTCTTGCTTGTACTGCTCAAAGTTGACCTTGTATTGTCCTGCTGATCTGAAGAAAAGGAAGATCAGGAAGGAGATGTGGAGTAGGGGAAGTAGAATTAAAACTGGCCCCGAGTGACAAGCTGCAGCACACTGCTTTCTTCTAACACCAATTTGCCAAGATGGAAATTTTCTGGAGGCAAAGGGATTACACCAGACATGAACCTGTCTTGCTGTGTTTTGCAAAAAAAATGGGTGTGTAGGGTACGGTGCCTTCAGGCACGCTCAGCCTGCAAAACCTGTTCACCTCAGTAGAAAATAGGATTTACTGCCCTCAACTGCATCATGAGAGCTCTGCTCCCATGCAGGGTAATATTCGTGTTATTAAAAATAATTTCTAACATTACTTTTAGATGTATACAAATGGAAAAAAATACTTTTTCTGCCTCAGAAAGCGCTGAAGAAAATCCTGACCACAGAGCTATGAAGCCAGAGTACAGTGAGACTTGCTGCGCATTTGCAATGGTGTAAGACGGATCTAGTTTCTTACATAAAATTCACTGGTGTGTGAGGCCCAGTATGACTGTTCCTTGCAAATGGAGTATCTGCTACTGCCAGCTTAAATACATCTGTACGCATCCATACGTGGACACTGAATTATTGTTGGTATTTAGGACGATTTAATTTTTCCTTAATGACTGAGTTTCTCTGTCCCTTCTAATGGCGCACAAACGGCACCAACAGCAGAAGTTCCTGCTCCTTCTCCTGCTCTGTGATCATATTACACTTCTCTATTCCAATCTATCCCAGATGCATCTGTAGGTTAAAAGCAACCTTTAAACTATAAATAACCTCTCCATCTCTCTTAGGACAATTCAGTTATTTGCATTTTGTTCACTCAGACAC